>JAWKAU010000492.1:0-69000 GCA_033398695.1 Orobanche coerulescens | reverse complement strand
ATCGGATCTCACTATTGCAGTCAACGGACCCTTACGTACGTTAAGAGGTGATCTCTACGTACGTAATATAGGTCTTGTTAACGTACGTAATAAGTTCTTGTTTACGTACGTGAAGGCCTTCGTATTTTAGTCCAGTTAGTTCTGGATTTTTCATTACGTACGTTAATGTCTTAGTATAGCGTACGTAATGCCTCTTACGTACGTTAACCATAAGTGTATAACGTACGTAACGAATTGGTCAGTCTATTTATCTTGGTTTCGTCTTTCATTTCCTCACGAACCAAAACACATTTTCTCTCCCTAGAATCGTCCGTTTGGACTTGCTATTGATGTTTAGCCTCTTCCAACTCGATCTTGATCATCCTAGCTTGGATTTAAGTTTGAAGTTGGAAGCTTGTTGGTGCTCCTTTGGTGTTTGGAGGCTTCTTCTTGTTCTTCTTTGGTAAGTTCCCTCAATCTCTTGTTCTTCGAGTGATTTTCGAGTTTTTGTTGTTGTTTTCTTCGGGTATTGTTTGATTAATGGAGTATATCATGATTCTTCATGGTTTTGATAAACTTTTGATGAAGAACATGTTGGTATAGCTTGAGTATGATTATGTTCTTGATGTTTTAGATTGTTGGGAGGTTTTTAATCATGTCTAGGAAGGATTATGTTAAGATTGTTATATGATTAACATAAGTCTTGAGATGATTATTGTTGTTGGTGGTGTTCTTGAAAGATTTTAACCATTTTAGTAAGGATTTATGATTATTTATGAGGTGATTATCATAATTTGAAAATGGTTGAGTGAATCTTGTTGTTCAATCCAAATTCATGATGTATTGATGAAGGATTTTTGTTTCAGACATCATGATTATTGAGTTGATGATGTTCTTGGGGTGATAATGATAATATTGATAATATTATCATTGTAGGAGGATCAATTTGATGATATTGGTGATATTATCACTTTGAGATGTTTGTTTTGATGATTGTTCTTAAATGAATCTTGTTGAATGGATTTCACAAGTGTTAAGAACGTAATGATCATGTTAATTGATCATCGAGGTGTTGGAGAATGTTAGAATTCATAGTTGAGGACTATGATATTCGTCATATGTGTGTGATCGATTCGTGTTTGAATCGGGCTTTGTCCTTGTCGTTTTCTATTGATTTCGTGTTTTTGAATGAATCATTTTCATTCAAGGTTGTTCGAGTGTTTATGATCGTCGGGAGGCGCCGTTCGTCGTTTCGTGCCAGGACGTTGATCGTGGAAGGACTTTCTCGCCTTCGGTTTGAGGCAAGTTTTATACTTGTACTGGTCAATGAGATTAATGTTATCATATATGTGTATGAATGTGTTGTATCATTTCGAGACATAGTCTCTTCGTGATTTATTGATATATGGGGATTGTTTGATACAATACCCTTCGGCGATTATGCCAGTTGTGATTGTTATTCGTTAACAGCCGGTTTAAGGCATTGAGATTCTTGTTGTCGATAGCCGGTTCGCGGTATCGATGTATCGATTATTATTGTTGACGCTAAAGTTGTTCTGAGGCATCGTTGAATCGTTATTATCGAATTGGAACTATTACTATGATGTTGCATTGGCCGATTGAAGGCGTTTGATATATTCGTTATCATATCTGTTTCGGTGGTCGGTTTAGAATGCCGGGATATCTATTCTACTGTATCATTGGTTATCGATTGACCGTTCTAAGGTAATCGATGTATTTAATTGGGATTATCGAAGATAATTCCCATCCGTTGTATCATTGGTTATCGATTAACCGTTCTAAGGTAATCGATGTATTTAATTGGGATTATCGAAGATAATTCCCATCCGTTCTATCATTGGTTATCGGTTGACCGTTCTAAGGCAATCGATGTATTTAATTGGGATTATCGAAGATAATTCCCATCCGTTGTATCATTGGTTATCGATTAACCGTTCTAAGGTAATCGATGTATTTAATTGGGATTATCGAAGATAATTCCCATCCGTTGTATCATTGGTTATCCGTTGACCGTTCTAAGGCAATCGATGTATTTAATTGGGATTATCAAAGATAATTCCCATCTGTTGTATCATTGGTTATCGATTAACCGTTCTAAGGTAATCGATGTATTTAATTGGGATTATCAAAGATAATTCCCATCCGATGTATCATTGTGTATCGATTGACCGTTGTAAGGTAATCGATGTATTTAATTGGGATTATCGAAGCTAATTCCCATCCGTTGTGTCATCGTTATCGATTAACCGTTCTAAGGTAATCGACGTATTGAATTGGGACCGCCGTGGACGGTGCCCATCCATGAGTTATTGTCGTCGTGTTGGCCGACTCAAGGCAGCACGCTATTACTCTTCTGAACTTGGTAATCTTGGGATTGTTACCGTTGTGATTAATTATGTTTTGGAGACTAGTCTCGGCTAGTGCTCGATGGGAAAGCTTGGGGCTTGAACCTTCGCGGTTGGTTTCCCAACACCTACAGTTCAGTAGGTCACGGTCACTGGGTGATCTCATTATGGGTAAGTCTGGGGCTTGAACCTTCGCGGTTGGTTTCCCAGCACCTGCAATTCAGCAGGTCACGGTCATTGGATGACCTCATTGTGATACGGCTTCGTGCCGTGGCTTCGGCCCTCATTGTGATACGGCTTCGTGCCGTGGCTTCGGCCCTCATTGTGATACGGCTTCGTGCCGTGGCTTCGGCCCTCATTGTGATACGGCTTCATGCCGTGGCTTCGGCCCTCATTGATACAGCTTCGGGCTGTTTTGGCTTCGGGCCATTGTGGTGATTGACAGCTTCGGCTGAGTGACATTCAGGGTATTATGATGATAAACGGCTGGGTCATTTGGTATTAAGGCCATTGTGATGTATCGGTATTCCTGTCGGAGCCTTCGGGCATTGTGATTCGTATCTATTTCAGTGTTTGGCTTGGGTTACCTTCGGGTGATGTATTATTGTGCTCTGTATTGATGATTCGCCGTTGGGCACTTGTGTTCTAACCTGTTGAGCAGGTATTGATCGGATGCCGTGGGCATAGTATTCCACGAATGCTCGATTCTTACTTTAGTTTGTGAGCATCTCGTATTACCATTACTATACTATTCATTCTGCCCTTTGGATACATATCATGTTGTACATGTATTTGATAATCATTATCTGGATGACTGACCCCGTGGGGGCGGAACATGTTTTCATGTTTTAGGTGTTTGCGAGGAGAGAGTTGAGACACAGGGGCATGACGGTGGCGACGAGGCATTCAACCGATACTAGTCCGAGATGTTTTGGTGTTCATGTTAGTCAGGCAGTTGGAGTACTCCAGTTTTGTCAGTTATTGTCATTTTGTATTATCCGAGCAAGGCTCGTGGATGTCGTTGTATTTTATTTGGGCCATGTAGGCCCACTGTTGTCATTGAAATTCCATATCGGAATATTATGTTGGATGTCAGTGTAGGGATTGTGATTCCCCTTTTGGTCAGTTAGTTGTATTTTTGGTCGTGTTAGCCTGGTGGATCTCCTGGTGTGGGGTCCACGTCACTGTAATAACCCAATAGGATTTGGGGGTGTTACGAAAACTATGTATAAAACCGTAAAAAGACGCTCAAATTCCGACCATTTGGTGATAGTTCATTCGAGAAAGACTGCATGAACAATCTTAGATCACATGTAGGAGCATTCTGGTAGAAATTCGTCCGATTCTAAAACAATTTTTCGATTACGAAAATTGAGCACCAAAAACTATGTATAAAACCGTAAAAAGACGCTCAAATTCCGATCATTTGGTGATAGTTCATTCGAGAAAGACTGCATGAACAATCTTACATCACATGTAGGATCGTTTTGTTATAAATTCATCTGATTCCGAAATAATTTTTCGGTTACGAAAATTGGGCACCAAAAACTATGTATAAAACCGTAAAAATACGCTCAAATTCCGACCATTTTGTGATAGTTCATTCGAGAAAGACTGCATGAACAATCTTAGATCACATGTAGGAGCATTCTGATAGAAATTCGTCCGATTCTAAAACAATTTTTCGGTTTAGAAAATTGAGCACCAAAAACTATGTATAAAACCGTAAAAAGACGCTCAAATTCTGACCATTTGGTGATAGTTCATTCGAGAAAGACTGCATGAACAATCTTATATCACATGTAGGAGCATTCTGGTAGAAATTCGTCCGATTCTGAAACAATTTTTCGGTTACGAAAATTAGGCACCAAAATAATGTATAAAACCGTAAAAAGAAGCTCAAATTCCGATCATTTAGTAATAGTTCATTCGAGAAAGACTGCATGAACAATCTTATATCACATGTAGGAGCATTCTGGTAGAAATTAGTCATTTTCTGAAATAATTTTTCGGTTACGAAAATTGAGCACCAAAAACTATGTATAAAACCGTAAAAAGATGCTCAAATTCCAACCATTTGGTGATAGTTCATTCGAGAAAGACTGCATGAACAATCTTCCATCACATGTAGGATCATTTTGGTATAAATTCGTATGATTCCGAAATAATTTGTCGGTTACGAAAATTGGGCACCAAAAACTATGTATAAAACCGTAAAAAGACGCTCAAATTCCGACCATTTGGTGATAGTTCATTCGAGAAAGACTGCATGAACAATCTTAGTTCACATGTAGGAGCATTCTGGTAGAAATTCGTTCGATTCTAAAACAATTTTTCGGTTACAAAAATTGAGCACCAAAAACTATGTATAAAACCGTAAAAAGACGCTCAAATTCCGACCATTTGGTGATAGTTCATTCGAGAAAGACTGCATGAACAATCTTATATCACATGTAGGAGCATTCTGGTAGAAATTCGTCCGATTCTAAAACAATTTTTCGGTTACGAAAATTGAGCACCAAAAACTATGTATAAAACCGTGAAAAGACGCTCAAATTCCGACCATTTGGTGATAGTTCATTCGAGAATGACTGCATGAACAATCTTACATCACATGGAGGATCATTTTGGTAGAAATTCGTCTGATTCCGAAATAATTTTCGGTTACAAAAATTGGGCCCCAAAAACTATGTATAAAACCGTAAAAAGACGCTCAAATTCCGACCATTTGGTGATAGTTCATTCGAGAAAGACTGCATGAACAATCTTATATCACATGTAGGAGCATTCTGGTAGAAATTCGTCCGATTCAAATAATTTTTGATTACGAAAATTGGGCACCAAAAATATTGTATAAAACCGTAAAAAGAAGTCAAATTCGATCATTTAGTGATAGTTCATTCGAGAAAGACTGCATGAACAATCTTATATCACATGTAGGAGCATTCTGGTAGAAATTAGTCAATTACTTAAACAATTATTACGTAACGAAAAATGAGCACCAAAAACTATGTATAAAACCGTAAAAAGACGCTCAAATTCCAACCATTTGGTGATAGTTCATTCGAGAAAGATTGCATGATCAATCTTACATCACATGTAGGATCATTTTGGTATAAATTAGTCTGATTCCGAAATAATTTTTCGGTTACGAAAATTGGGCACCAAAATCTATGTATAAAATCGTAAAAGACGCTCAAATTCCGACCATTTGGTGATAGTTCATTCGAGAAAGACTGCATGAACAATCTTAGATCACATGTAGGAGCATTCTGGTAGAAATTCGTTCGATTCTAAAACAATTTTTCGGTTACAAAAATTGAGCACCAAAAACTATGTATAAAACCATAAAAAGACGCTCAAATTCCGACCATTTGGTGATAGTTCATTCGAGAAAGACTGCATGAACAATCTTATGTCACATGTAGGAGCATTCTGGTAGAAATTCGTCCGATTCTAAAACAATTTTTCGGTTACGAAAATTGAGCACCAAAAACTATGTATAAAACCGTAAAAAGACGCTCAAATTCCGACCATTTGGTGATAGTTCATTCGAGAAAGACTGCATGAACAATCTTACATCACATGTAGGATCATTTTGTTATAAATTCGTCTGATTCCGAAATAATTTTTCGGTTACGAAAATTGGGCACCAAAAACTATGTATAAAACCGTAAAAATACGCTCAAATTCCGACCATTTTGTGATAGTTCATTCGAGAAAGACTGCATGAACAATCTTAGATCACATGTAGGAGCATTCTGATAGAAATTCGTCCGATTCTAAAACAATTTTTCGGTTTAGAAAATTGAGCACCAAAAACTATGTATAAAACCGTAAAAATACGCTCAAATTCTGACCATTTGGTGATAGTTCATTCGAGAAAGACTGCATGAACAATCTTATATCACATGTAGGAGCATTCTGGTAGAAATTCGTCCGATTCTAAAACAATTTGTCGGTTTAGAAAATTGAGCACCAAAAACTATGTATAAAACCGTAAAAATACGCTCAAATTCTGACCATTTGGTGATAGTTCATTCGAGAAAGACTGCATGAAAAATCTTATATCACATGTAGGAGCATTCTGGTAGAAATTCGTCCGATTCTGAAACAATTTTTCGGTTACGAAAATTGGGCACCAAAATAATGTATAAAACCGTAAAAAGAAGCTCAAATTCCGATCATTTGGTGATAGTTCATTCGAGAAAGACTGCATGAACAATCTTATATCACATGTAGGAGCATTCTGGTAGAAATTCGTCCGATTCTAAAACAATTTTTCGGTTACGAAAATTGAGCACCAAAAACTATGTATAAAACCGTAAAAAGACGCTCAAATTCCGACCATTTGGTGATAGTTCATTCGAGAAAGACTGCATGAACAATCTTACATCACATGTAGGATCATTTTGTTATAAATTCGTCTGATTCCGAAATAATTTTTCGGTTACGAAAATTGGGCACCAAAAACTATGTATAAAACCGTAAAAATACGCTCAAATTCCGACCATTTTGTGATAGTTCATTCGAGAAAGACTGCATGAACAATCTTAGATCACATGTAGGAGCATTCTGATAGAAATTCGTCCGATTCTAAAACAATTTGTCGGTTTAGAAAATTGAGCACCAAAAACTATGTATAAAACCGTAAAAATACGCTCAAATTCTGACCATTTGGTGATAGTTCATTCGAGAAAGACTGCATGAACAATCTTATATCACATGTAGGGGCATTCTGGTAGAAATTCGTCCGATTCTGAAACAATTTTTGATTTAAAATTGGGCACCAAAATAATGTATAAAACCGTAAAAAGAAGCTCAAATTCCGATCATTTAGTGATAGTTCATTCGAGAAAGACTGTATGAACAATCTTATATCACATGTAGGAGCATTCTGGTAGAAATTAGTCATTTTCTTAAATAATTTTTCGGTTACGAAAATTGAGCACCAAAAACTATGTATAAAACCGTAAAAAGACGCTCAAATTCCAACCATTTGGTGATAGTTCATTCGAGAAAGACTGCATGAACAATCTTCCATCACATGTAGGATCATTTTGGTATAAATTCGTATGATTCCGAAATAATTTGTCGGTTACGAAAATTGGGCACCAAAAACTATGTATAAAACCGTAAAAAGACGCTCAAATTCCAACCATTTGGTGATAGTTCATTCGAGAAAGACTGCATGAACAATCTTAGATCACATGTAGGAGCATTCTGGTAGAAATTCGTTCGATTCTAAAACAATTTTTCGGTTACAAAAATTGAGCACCAAAAACTATGTATAAAACCGTAAAAAGACGCTCAAATTCCGACCATTTGGTGATAGTTCATTCGAGAAAGACTGCATGAACAATCTTATATCACATGTAGGAGCATTCAGGTAGAAATTCGTCTGATTCTGAAACAATTTTTGATTACGAAAATTGAGCACCAAAAACTATGTATAAAACCGTAAAAAGACGCTCAAATTCCGACCATTTGGTGATAGTTCATTCGAGAAAGACTGCATGAACAATCTTACATCACATGTAGGATCATTTTGGTAGAAATTGCCGATTCGAAATAATTTTCGGTTACAAAAATTGGGCCCCAAAACTATGTATAAAACCGTAAAAAGACGCTCAAATTCCGACCATTTGGTGATAGTTCATTCGAGAAAGACGCATGAACAATCTTATATCACATGTAGGAGCATTCAGTAGAAATTAGTCCGATTCTCAAATAATTTTTCATTACGAAAATTGGGCACCAAAATATTGTATAAAACCGTAAAAGAAGTCAAATTCGATCATTTAGTGATAGTTCATTCGAGAAAGACTGCATGAACAATCTTATATCACATGTAGGAGCATTCAGTAGAAATTAGTCCTTTTCTCAAACAATTTTTCGTAACACCCCAAATCCTATTGGGTTATTCGTAATATCCGCAATTTTCGATTTTTGGTAAATTTCTTTTCGGCCGAGTCCGCTTTTGACGGCTCGCTCATGACCGCTTCGTCATTCCGAGAATGATTAATTCTACACTTTTGTCATCCGAGTTCGTTTGGGTGTTGTTTTGTTGATTTCGTGCTTTTAGCGACTTTTTCGCACTTGAGTTCGATTCTTGCGAATCTCGTCGAAATCATTGCTTTGAATTTCCCGCAAGTCCTTTTAACTTTGTTAGACGTGTTATGAACTTCGGTTTGGTTATTCGATCACGTATCGTGATCTCCGGGCGTTTTGGGCCATTTTGTAAATTCTTGAAAGTTACGGGTATCCATATCTGTATTTGTTATCTTGACCCTTTTCTTGGTCGCGTATGATTAATTATTGCACTACGTTTTCATCTCGAGTCGTTGATGTCGTCCGCGAATTTTTCGTCGTGTTCGTTCTGTGCGTTTTCGGAAATCGAGGCATCGGGTCGTGGCGGCTGAGCAGCTGGCCGGACCGGTGCGGCACTGTCGAAGTCTTGGGCATCGCCGAAAGGCACCAGTGTATTATGTCGAACAAACTGTACTGTGTGCCGCGGCACAGTGCCAGGCCAGTGCCGCGGCACACCTACCCGGTGCCGCGGCACACTCGCGTGTCTTCTGCGACCTAAACTTGCCTGTACCGGGTGCCGCGGCACACGCAGCCGTGGCCGCGCACACCGCCGAAACACAGGCGTATTTTCTTGCTCAGGCCGCGGCACACTTCAGTGCCGCGGCACACGAAGCTGTCAATCGTGCGATTCGTCCTTTATTAGACGAAATCGGCCGATTCCTCCCCCATTTTCACCTGCATCGCGAGAGAGAGTGGGAGAGAGGGGAGGGGTTCTTCATCTATATCCAGTGGGGGGCTGATTTTCACCATTTTTCTTCGGTTGTGAGGCTCGGGCAATCAATCTAACGCGTGTTCTACGGATCTTGGTACTTGAATCTCCTAAGGTAATATTCTAAAACCCTATTTTCGATTAATTTGGGGTTTTTGGGTTTTTCTTCCGATTCGTCCCGTTTTGTTGGTGGATTCATGATGTATACGATTGATATTGTTAGTATCTTTAGTTTTCCTACGGATTCATGGATATTTTGTAGATTTTTACGGAATCGAGAGGGTTTGGTTGTGGTCCGCCCTCGTTGTTGTTTTCGGTATGAATATACATGAATCGTAGGCGGGTTTCCGGGTGTATTCCATTTCCATAATCGTTTAGAAGTGGTTGTGATTGTGCTATTCGAATCGTTAGGTTCATTTTCGTCGGTTTCTCGCGGTCGTGCTTGATTCTTCCGTTCCGTTCATTGTCGTCTTCCTTTTCGTTAGCATCGGGCGTTCCGAAGCTTCCCGGTTGAGCCGTATCCGTTCGTGGTTCAGTGCTCGTGGTATCGAGGCAAGTATCTTGCCCATACATTACGTGTTTTGTGGATATATAGGTTGGTAATTTTTGATACGTGATTTATGAAGACTTATAATTAACTTTCAAAGGAATTGATATGCTTTTCAATACTTCCTTTAAAGATGACTCGTATGATTTCGTTGTTAAATATGCTTGTCTAAGTATGTGTGGGTTATTGTTTTGTGTGATTATGACATTGAGGATTTATAGCTTAACCTTTCCTTGAGATATGTATGGAACGTATGCCTATTGATGATCCTGTCTCGTTGTGTCGTTCGGCGTGGTTGGATAGGTATTTTCCCCTCGTTGCTATGTTATTTGTACTAGCTGCATCGTTGAAATTCTAGCATGAATCGTATCATTACTTGGTCGTGAGTATATGTTGGATGAACTGGCCATTCTAGCAAGGTACCTCGACTATATATACTGTGATTGACCTTCGAGGCGGGTGGTTTGCAACTGTGATTTTAGAACGTGTGTGTGTGTGTTGTTCCTTCCACCTGGAGTGTCCGAAGGGATGTCTGGGGGTCGATACTAAGGGGTACGGCCACGGAAGTGGACTTGGGTGCGCGTGTGGATAAACTTCCACCCGGAGTGTCCGACGGGATGTCTGGGGGTCGATACTAAGGGGTACGGCCGCGGAAGTGGTTTCCCACCCGGAGTGTCCGACGGGATGTCTGGGGGTCGATACTAAGGGGTACGGCCGCGGGTTACCAGTTGTGGTTTTCATCTTGAGGATGACGATGTTTTCGTTAATTGTGATATTGTCCGGAGTATCACAATGCTATGTGCTCGGGGTTGAGAGACATTGTATATCGAGTCTTGGTGCTTGGCTAGAATGGCATAAGAATAATGTGTTATGTGTAATGTGTCCTTGTAAGTGAATTGAAGTGGATGACCGGGTCGTGGACCCTGTGTTTTGTGACCGGAACGGTTGGGTCGTGGACCCCGTGTTTTGTTAAATGGATTTGTATTTTGGAAATTGAACTTTGGGGCTGTGACCCTAAATGGCTTTCGAGGAATTAAGAACTTTTCAATTTCTGAGGTTTTCAAAACTCCCGAGATTTGGAAATGTTTTCTAAATGCTTACTTGCTTCGTTTCTGCTTTTAAGACTTGAACTTTTTTTTACTAAATATATCTCGGGAAGTCTTTCGTTATATTCTTGGAATGTGTTGTGTATGGCTCGTATTTGCACTTTATACTTGCACTAGCGAAACAGTGGAGTTTTGCTAACCCCCGAGTAATCGGGGTGGATATCTCAGATTGTGTCCGTGTACATGCAGGTTTTCGGGAGCAAGACACAGGATCGGCACGAGGATGATGAAAGACGAATGATACTAATCACACGAAGGCCGTTTTGGGTTGATTAGTGAGTCCATTATATTGTCTTTTCCATTGTCTTATTGTTGTGGTGGTAATTATCTTACCCTTGCGTGGGTATGAATCGGATGAGTTTATGTATTTTGATTTGTAAGTCGTGACGAAAGACCAAATCGGTCTATTGGTCCGTTATTTTGATTCGTCGGTATGTAATGTAACGTGTTGTTTTGATGTCTAGCTTTGGTGGATCCTCACGGAGAGGGTCTGCGGCGTGTAATATTCCCGGTTTGATTCGGGGTGTTACATTTATGGTACCGGAGCTTAGGTTGCGGAAACCTAGGCTGTCGGGTCCAGTCATGTATTGTTGGGTCTTGTCTTGTCAGATTGAGTCTGACTGATGTCGTGTCGCGACGCGTCGTTGGGAATGTCGGCCGTGATTAGTATCAGGGTGCAGCCATCATCTTCGTGCGATCTGTGGATGTAAGTCTCCCTACTACAGGTTGTACCACGAGCTATACGAGCCTGTGTGATTTTATCTTATGTAGTTAATATTTGAAGGTGCATCGTGAGTAAGTGACATATATTTGTTGATTCCCGTCTTGCGCTAAAATGTAGAATGATATTGCTGAATGTATCTTTGTATAAATCATTTTTCTTGCAAGAGTATAAACCTTGGAATTTTAAGTTTTCGAATCCTTTCGGGGAGTCACGTAAAATTTTTAAAATGCCCTCCAAGGGAGGAAAAAGTTGATTTTCGTATGTTGACCACAAGGCTGAAAGTTCTGAAAACTCGAATTATTGATAATTCTTTTCCACCGTGTACTATAAGTTTTCAAAACACGAGTTTTGAACCCAAATGAGTTCTACAAAATATACTCAAGACGTGATCCTTGCTTTTAACTTTCGGTTTTGAATGACAATTGCCTTTTGATGGTCGCTCATGATGTGTTGTAATTATGTGAATCGATGGCTTTGAGATTCGAATATTGTTGTTGTTTAATTGTGACCTTCGATTCCAGTGATGTCGTATATATGTTCGCAATCATGTTGCTAAAATAGAACCGTTAGCGCACGCTAAGTGTAAGGCTAGCGCGCGCTAATGCAGCATGGGTAGCGCACACTAAATATGTGTTGTAGCGAGCGTTAGTCAGAATCCTAGAGTTGACTTTTTGGAGTTTTGTTCTTGATGTCGTTTTCCATCCGGTTTTGATAAACCGATCGTTGTTTTAACGATGTTGTTAAGCATATCCTAGGGATTGTATATCACTGTTTTGATTGTGAACGATTTAATGAGTGTGCTATGATGTGTTTAAGTGAATATTGACAAGTGTAAATTCTGGGCATTTTGGCCTATTGTACTTCTGA
This sequence comes from Orobanche coerulescens, assembly GCA_033398695.1. Classification (NCBI taxonomy): domain Eukaryota; kingdom Viridiplantae; phylum Streptophyta; class Magnoliopsida; order Lamiales; family Orobanchaceae; genus Orobanche; species Orobanche coerulescens. Next base: position 56,612 of record JAWKAU010000492.1, on the reverse strand, counting down.
AAAACCTTGAGTATCTTAGAAAATAAAACTCGAGACGTACTTTTAAAGTGAATTATTTTCTAACAGTGCTCTCAAGATGCCTACTAGTGTCACGCTATGTTTCAAAATTATTCTACTTTGAGAATCATAATATTTTGAGATATTTCTAATGATTTAGAAACGTATTCGCTTAGACCCGAAGGTCGAATCTAACTGAAAAGTTTTAATTTAACGAAAGGTGTCTTCATTTTTATCAAACGCAAGATGATTTTTTTTAGTCTCGATGACGATGTTTGTACTACTTTTTGATATATGATACTCAAGATCAACTGGTGCCTGCAAATTATTTTCAAAAGATGGTTTTTGTTTTCAAAACCTATCATTCCTAATTGTGGTCCGGGAAGATATGTGTGATGTTCGTGCTCTCATTAGGGTGTTAACCCCCGAGTTGTTGTTGAATTGGTGGTGTGAGCGTTGAGTCGTTCGCCACACAGTTGTCGTGGTAGCCTCAGCGAGGGGTGTGATATTGGTATTGGATGTTGTCGCCTCGCAGCGGTTTATGCGTTATCACATATATGCGAGCTGTTAGAGATCGGGTTGGTATGATTGTGTGCATCGGTGATTGTTCCGCGTCGTGTCGATTGCTTGTTGTATTGTTACCTTGGTTCCGTTGTTGTGAGTTTCGGGAGCGAGGTCAAAGGTAATACCCGTACTATTTTGACTTCTATATCTTCTCTTTCTCCAGCCTATCGATTCGCTCGTGTTCATTGATACCTTCTGAACTTGTTCTGTATCTTGGTTTCGTCGTTCGAACGAGCTGTAATCTGATTTTGAGTCGATCTGGTTATCGCTGTGACTTTTCCGAATTCGGTTCGATTCTTGTGAACCTTGTTCGGAAGTAACATCTTTTGGTTCTAATAGTTCTTTTATTCAAGTGGATCGGATTTTGAACTTCTGTATATTCTACTTTGTCGACTCATTTATGTTCGTTGACATTTTTGAGCTTGTCCTGCCCCTTGTTTTTGTTTATCGAACGAGTGTGGCATCATTTCGGAATAACTTGTTTGTCGTTGTGACTTTTCAATTTCTATTTCCCTTTCATGTGGATCTTATGTAAATGCATATGTTGTTGTTTTCGCCGGATCATATATTGTCTCGAGTCGAGATGTGAACCTCGGAGTTGTTGTTTGAATTTTATTGTTCTTCGTGATTCGAACATGATTGTTCGCTTTTAGTTGTCTCGACCGTTGTGGTTCGGTCGTTTGTTTGTTCGGTTTTTGTCCTCGTTTCGTGATCGTTGAGCATTCAGGCTCCTTCCAAATTCCCTTAAGCTCGGGAAATTAGTCTCGTTTTCGATCTTCCAATCTTTAGGCGGTGGAATTCCGTATTTGTTCAGCGTTTGGCTCGCATTTTGATTGATGAACCGTTGGGTTGGTCAATCATATTGATTTTCGTTCGTTGTGTTTTGTGATTGCTCGGATAATTGACTTGATTGTATTATCCGTTTAATGACGCTTGTCACTCGTTGATTTTATTATGTCTCTACCGGTGACGTCGTGTTAGTCGCCCTAGAGCGTATTTTCTCGCCATATGTCTCTTTGCGTTCCTTGCAGCGTTTCACCGTCGGGCGCGAGTCTTCGGTTTTTGTATCTCGTCGAGTTTTCTTGGCTAGGGATATTGCTTCTCCCTACTTATTTTAAGTTTCGGGACGAAACTTCTTTTAAGGAGGGTAGAATGTAATATCCGCAATTTTCGATTTTTGGTAAATTTCTTTTTTCGGCCGGAGTCCGTTTTGACGGCTCGCTCATGACCATTTCGTCATTTTGAGAATGATTAATTCTACACTTTTTGTCATCCGAGTTCGTTTGGGTGTTGTTTTGTTGATTTCTGTGCTTTTTAGCGACTTTTTCGCACTTGAGTTCGATTCTTGCGAATCTCGTCCGAAACTGCTGTTTCGAATTTCCCGCAAGTCCTTTTACCTTTGTTAGACGTGTTATGAACTTCGGTTTGGTTATTCGATCACGTATCGTGATCTCCGGGCGTTTTGGGCCATTTTGTAAATTCTTGAAAGTTACGGGTATCCATATCTGTATTTGTTATCTTGACCCTTTTCTTGATCGCGTATGATTAATTATTGCACTACGTTTTCATCTCGAGTTGTTGATGTCGTCCGCGAATTTTTCGTCGTGTTCGTTCTGTGCGTTTTCGGAAATCGAGGCATCGGGTCGTGGCGGCCGAAAGTACCGGCCGGACCGGTGCGCATCGTCTTGAGCCGGGCACCGCCGAGCACCCGATGTATTATGTCGAACAAAATGTACCGTGTGCCGCGCACACCTATCCGGTGCCGCGCACGTTGTGCCAAAGTGCCGCGGCACACCTATCCGTGCCGCGGCACACTCGCGTGTCTTCTGCGACCTAAACTTGCACAGACCGGTGCCGCGGCACACGCAGCCGTGCCGCGGCACACCGCCGAAACACGGGCGTATTTTCTTGGCTCGTGCCGCGGCACACTTCACCGTGCCGCGGCACACGGCGGTCAATCGTGCAGTTCGTCTTTATTAGACGAAATCGGCCGATTCCTCCCCCATTTTCACCTGCATCGCGAGAGAGAGTGGGAGAGAGGGGAGGGGTTTTTCATCTATATCCAGTGGGGGGTTGATTTTCACCATTTTTCTTCGGTTGTGAGGCTCGGGCAATCAATCTAACGCGTGTTCTACGGATCTTGGTACTTGAATCTCCTAAGGTAATATTCTAAAACCCTATTTTCGATTAATTTGGGGTTTTTGGGTTTTTCTTCCGATTCGTCCCGTTTTGTTGGTGGATTCATGATGTATACGGTTGATATTGTTAGTATCTTTAGTTTTCCTACGGATTCATGGATATTTTGTAGATTTTTACGGAATCGAGAGGGTTTGGTTGTGGTCCGCCCTCGTTGTTGTTTTCGGTATGAATATACATGAATCGTAGGCGGGTTTCCGGGTGTATTCCATTTCCATAATCGTTTAGAAGTGGTTGTGATTGTGCTATTCGAATCGTTAGGTTCATTTTCGTCGGTTTCTCGCGGTCGTGCTTGATTCTTCCGTTCCGTTCATTGTCGTCTTCCTTTTCGTTAGCATCGGGCGTTCCGAAGCTTCCCGGTTGAGCCGTATCCGTTCGTGGTTCAGTGCTCGTGGTATCGAGGCAAGTATCTTGCCCATACATTACGTGTTTTGTGGATATATAGGTTGGTAATTTTTGATACGTGATTTATGAAGACTTATAATTAACTTTCAAAGGAATTGATATGCTTTTCAATACTTCCTTTAAAGATGACTCGTATGATTTCGTTGTTAAATATGCTTGTCTAAGTATGTGTGGGTTATTGTTTTGTGTGATTATGACATTGAGGATTTATAGCTTAACCTTTCCTTGAGATATGTATGGAACGTATGCCTATTGATGATCCTGTCTCGTTGTGTCGTTCGGCGTGGTTGGATAGGTATTTTCCCTCGTTGCTATGTTATTTGTACTAGCTGCATCGTTGAAATTCTAGCATGAATCGTATCATTACTTGGTCGTGAGTATATGTTGGATGAACTGGCCATTCTAGCAAGGTACCTCGACTATATATACTGTGATTGACCTTCGAGGCGGGTGGTTTGCAACTGTGATTTTAGAACGTGTGTGTGTGTTGTTCCTTCCACCTGGAGTGTCCGAAGGGATGTCTGGGGGTCGATACTAAGGGGTACGGCCACGGAAGTGGACTTGGGTGCGCGTGTGGATAAACTTCCACCCGGAGTGTCCGACGGGATGTCTGGGGGTCGATACTAAGGGGTACGGCCGCGGAAGTGGTTTCCCACCCGGAGTGTCCGACGGGATGTCTGGGGGTCGATACTAAGGGGTACGGCCGCGGGTTACCAGTTGTGGTTTTCATCTTGAGGATGACGATGTTTTCGTTAATTGTGATATTGTCCGGAGTATCACAATGCTATGTGCTCGGGGTTGAGAGACATTGTATATCGAGTCTTGGTGCTTGGCTAGAATGGCATAAGAATAATGTGTTATGTGTAATGTGTCCTTGTAAGTGAATTGAAGTGGATGACCGGGTCGTGGACCCTGTGTTTTGTGACCGGAACGGTTGGGTCGTGGACCCCGTGTTTTGTTAAATGGATTTGTATTTTGGAAATTGAACTTTGGGGCTGTGACCCTAAATGGCTTTCGAGGAATTAAGAACTTTTCAATTTCTGAGGTTTTCAAAACTCCCGAGATTTGGAAATGTTTTCTAAATGCTTACTTGCTTCGTTTCTGCTTTTAAGACTTGAACTTTTTTTTTTACTAAATATATCTCGGGAAGTCTTTCGTTATATTCTTGGAATGTGTTGTGTATGGCTCGTATTTGCACTTTATACTTGCACTAGCGAAACAGTGGAGTTTTGCTAACCCCCGAGTAATCGGGGGGTGGATATCTGTATTGTGTCCAGGTACATGCAGGTTTTCGGGAGCAAGACACAGGATCGGCACGAGGGATGATGAAAGACGAATGATACTAATCACACGAAGGCCAGTTTTGGGTTCAGTTAGTCGGAGTCCATTATATTGTCTTTTCCGCTGTCTTATTGTTGTGGTGGTAATTATCTTACCCTTGCGTGGGTATGAATCTGGATGAGTTTATGTATTTTGATTTGTAAGTCTGTGACGAAAGACCAAATCGGTCTATTGGTCCGTTATTTTGATTCGTCGGTATGTAATGTAACGTGTTGTTTTGATGTCTAGCCTGGTGGATCCTCACGGAGAGGGTCTGCGGCGTGTAATATTCCCGGTTTGATCTGGGGGTGTTACATTTATGGTACCGGAGCTTAGGTTGCGGAAACCTAGGCTGTCGGGTCCAGTCATGTATTGTTGGGTCTTGTCTTGTCAGATTGAGTCTGACTGATGTCGTGTCGCGACGCGTCGTTGGGAATGTCGGCCGTGATTAGTATCAGGGTGCAGCCATCATCTTCGTGCGATCTGTGGATGTAAGTCTCCCTACTACAGGTTGTACCACGAGCTATACGAGCCTGTGTGATTTTATCTTATGTAGTTAATATTTGAAGGTGCATCGTGAGTAAGTGACATATATTTGTTGATTCCCGTCTTGCGCTAAAATGTAGAATGATATTGCTGAATGTATCTTTGTATAAATCATTTTTCTTGCAAGAGTATAAACCTTGGAATTTTAAGTTTTCGAATCCTTTCGGGAGTCACGTAAAATTTTTAAAATGCCCTCCAAGGGAGGAAAAAGTTGATTTTCGTATGTTGACCACAAGGCTGAAAGTTCTGAAAACTCGAATTATTGATAATTCTTTTCCACCGTGTACTATAAGTTTTCAAAACACGAGTTTTGAACCCAAATGAGTTCTACAAAATATACTCAAGACGTGATCCTTGCTTTTAACTTTCGGTTTTGAATGACAATTGCCTTTTGATGGTCGCTCATGATGTGTTGTAATTATGTGAATCGATGGCTTTGAGATTCGAATATTGTTGTTGTTTAATTGTGACCTTCGATTCCAGTGATGTCGTATATATGTTCGCAATCATGTTGCTAAAATAGAACCGTTAGCGCACGCTAAGTGTAAGGCTAGCGCGCGCTAATGCAGCATGGGTAGCGCACACTAAATATGTGTTGTAGCGAGCGTTAGTCAGAATCCTAGAGTTGACTTTTTGGAGTTTTGTTCTTGATGTCGTTTTCCATCCGGTTTTGATAAACCGATCGTTGTTTTAACGATGTTGTTAAGCATATCCTAGGGATTGTATATCACTGTTTTGATTGTGAACGATTTAATGAGTGTGCTATGATGTGTTTAAGTGAATATTGACAAGTGTAAATTCTGGGCATTTTGGCCTATTGTACTTCTGAAAAACCTTGAGTATCTTAGAAAATAAAACTCGAGACGTACTTTTAAAGTGAATTATTTTCTCACAGTGCTCTCAAGATGCCTACTAGTGCCACGCTATGTTTCAAAATTATTCTACTTTGAGAATCATAATATTTTGAGATATTTCTAATGATTTAGAAACGTATTCGCTTAGACCCGAAGGTCGAATCTAACTGAAAAGTTTTAATTTAACGAAAGGTGTCTTCATTTTTATCAAACGCAAGATGATTTTTTTTAGTCTCGATGACGATGTTTGTACTACTTTTTGATATATGATACTCAAGATCAACTGGTGCCTGCAAATTATTTTCAAAAGATGGTTTTTGTTTTCAAAACCTATCATTCCTAATTGTGGTCCGGGAAGATATGTGTGATGTCCGTGCTCTCGTTAGGGTGTTAACCCCCGAGTTGTTGTTGAATTGGTGGTGTGAGCGTTGAGTCGTTCGCCACACAGTTGTCGTGGTAGCCTCAGCGAGGGGTGTGATATTGGTATTGGATGTTGTCGCCTCGCAGCGGTTTATGCGTTATCACATATATGCGAGCTGTTAGAGATCGGGTTGGTATGATTGTGTGCATCGGTGATTGTTCCGCGTCGTGTCGATTGCTTGTTGTATTGTTACCTTGGTTCCGTTGTTGTGAGTTTCGGGAGCGAGGTCAAAGGTAATACCCGTACTATTTTGACTTCTATATCTTCTCTTTCTCCAGCCTATCGATTCGCTCGTGTTCATTGATACCTTCTGAACTTGTTCTGTATCTTGGTTTCGTCGTTCGAACGAGCCGTAATCGATTTTGAGTAGATCTGGTTATCGCTGTGACTTTTCTGAATTCGGTTCGATTCTTGTGAACCTTGTTCGGAAGTAACATCTTTTGGTTCTAATAGTTCTTTTATTCAAGTGGATCGGATTTTGAACTTCTGTATATTCTACTTTGTCGACTCATTTATGTTCGTTGACATTTCTGAGCTTGTCCTGCCCCTTGTTTTTGTTTATCGAACGAGTGTGGCATCATTTCGGAATAACTTGTTTGTCGTTGTGACTTTTCAATTTCTATTTCCCTTTCATGTGGATCTTATGTAAATGCATATGTTGTTGTTTTCGCCGGATCATATATTGTCTCGAGTCGAGATGTGAACCTCGGAGTTGTTGTTTGAATTTTATTGTTCTTCGTGATTCGAACATGATTGTTCGCTTTTAGTTGTCTCGACCGTTGTGGTTCGGTCGTTTGTTTGTTCGGTTTTTGTCCTCGTTTCGTGATCATTGAGCATTCAGGCTCCTTCCAAATTCCCTTAAGCTCGGGAAATTAGTCTCGTTTTCGATCTTCCAATCTTTAGGCGGTGGAATTCCGTATTTGTTCAGCGTTTGGCTCGCATTTTGATTGATGAACCGTTGGGTTGGTCAATCATATTGATTTTCGTTGTGTTTTGTGATTGCTCGGATAATTGACTTGATTGTATTATCCGTTTAATGACGCTTGTCACTCGTTGATTTTATTATGTCTCTACCGGTGACGTCGTGTTAGTCGCCCTAGAGCGTATTTTCTCGCCATATGTCTCTTTGCGTTCCTTGCAGCGTTTCACCGTCGGGCGCGAGTCTTCGGTTTTTGTATCTCGTCGAGTTTTCTTGGCTAGGGATATTGCTTCTCCCTACTTATTTTAAGTTTCGGGACGAAACTTCTTTTAAGGAGGGTAGAATGTAATATCCGCAATTTTCGATTTTTGGTAAATTTCTTTTTTCGGCCGGAGTCCGTTTTGACGGCTCGCTCATGACCATTTCGTCATTTTGAGAATGATTAATTCTACACTTTTTGTCATCCGAGTTCGTTTGGGTGTTGTTTTGTTGATTTCTGTGCTTTTTAGCGACTTTTTCGCACTTGAGTTCGATTCTTGCGAATCTCGTCCGAAACTGCTGTTTCGAATTTCCCGCAAGTCCTTTTACCTTTGTTAGACGTGTTATGAACTTCGGTTTGGTTATTCGATCACGTATCGTGATCTCCGGGCGTTTTGGGCCATTTTGTAAATTCTTGAAAGTTACGGGTATCCATATCTGTATTTGTTATCTTGACCCTTTTCTTGATCGCGTATGATTAATTATTGCACTACGTTTTCATCTCGAGTTGTTGATGTCGTCCGCGAATTTTTCGTCGTGTTCGTTCTGTGCGTTTTCGGAAATCGAGGCATCGGGTCGTGGCCGAAAGCACCGGCCGGACAGTGCGGCAATCGCTTGAGTGCCGGGCACCGCCGAAAGTGTATTATGTCGAACAAAATGTACTGTGTGCCGCGGCACACCTATCCGGTGCTGCGGCACAGTGCCAGGCCAGTGCCGCGGCACACCTATCCGGTGCCGCGGCACACTCGTGTGTCTTCTGCGACCTAAACTTGCCTGTACCGGGTGCCGCGGCACACGCAGGCTGTGCCGCGGCACACTGCCGAAACCTGGGCGTATTTTCTTGGCCTGTGCCGCGGCACACTTCAGCTGTGCCGCGGCACACGAAGCGGTCAACTGTGCAGTTCGTCTTTATTAGACGAAATCGGCCGATTCCTCCCCCATTTTCACCTGCATCGCGAGAGAGAGTGGGAGAGAGGGGAGGGGTTTTTCATCTATATCCAGTGGGGGGTTGATTTTCACCATTTTTCTTCGGTTGTGAGGCTCGGTCAATCAATCTAACGCGTGTTCTACGGATCTTGGTACTTGAATCTCCTAAGGTAATATTCTAAAACCCTATTTTCGATTAATTTGGGGTTTTTGGGTTTTTCTTCCGATTCGTCCCGTTTTGTTGGTGGATTCATGATGTATACGGTTGATATTGTTAGTATCTTTAGTTTTCCTACGGATTCATGGATATTTTGTAGATTTTTACGGAATCGAGAGGGTTTGGTTGTGGTCCGCCCTCGTTGTTGTTTTCGGTATGAATATACATGAATCGTAGGCGGGTTTCCTGTATTCCATTTCCATAATCGTTTAGAAGTGGTTGTGATTGTGCTATTCGAATCGTTAGGTTCATTTTCGTCGGTTTCGCGGTCGTGCTTGATTCTTCCGTTCCGCTCATTGTCGTCTTCCTTTCGTTAGCATCGGGCGCCCGAAGCTTCCGCTGAGCCGTATCCGTTCGTGGTTCAGTGCTCGTGGTATCGAGGCAAGTATCTTGCCCATACATTACGTGTTTTGTGGATATATAGGTTGGTAATTTTTGATACGTGATTTATGAAGACTTATAATTAACTTTCAAAGGAATTGATATGCTTTTCAATACTTCCTTTAAAGATGACTCGTATGATTTCGTTGTTAAATATGCTTGTCTAAGTATGTGTGGGTTATTGTTTTGTGTGATTATGACATTGAGGATTTATAGCTTAACCTTTCCTTGAGATATGTATGGAACGTATGCCTATTGATGATCCTGTCTCGTTGTGTCGTTCGGCGTGGTTGGATAGGTATTTTCCCCTCGTTGCTATGTTATTTGTACTAGCTGCATCGTTGAAATTCTAGCATGAATCGTATCATTACTTGGTCGTGAGTATATGTTGGATGAACTGGCCATTCTAGCAAGGTACCTCGACTATATATACTGTGATTGACCTTCGAGGCGGGTGGTTTGCAACTGTGATTTTAGAACGTGTGTGTGTGTTGTTCCTTCCACCTGGAGTGTCCGAAGGGATGTCTGGGGGTCGATACTAAGGGGTACGGCCACGGAAGTGGACTTGGGTGCGCGTGTGGATAAACTTCCACCCGGAGTGTCCGACGGGATGTCTGGGGGTCGATACTAAGGGGTACGGCCGCGGAAGTGGTTTCCCACCGGAGTGTCCGACGGGATGTCCGGGGTCGATACTAAGGGGTACGGCCGCGGGTTACCATTGTGGTTTTCATCTTGAGGATGACGATGTTTTCGTTAATTGTGATATTGTCAGAGTATCACAATGCTATGTGCTCGGGTTGAGAGACATTGTATATCGAGTCTTGGTGCTTGGCTAGAATGGCATAAGAATAATGTGTTATGTGTAATGTGTCCTTGTAAGTGAATTGAAGTGGATGACCGGGTCGTGGACCTGTGTTTGTGATCGAACAGTTGGGTCGTGGACCCCGTGTTTTGTTAAACGGATTTGTATTTTGGAAATTGAACTTTGGGGTCATGGACTAAATGGCTTTCGAGGAATTAAGAACTTTTCAATTTCTGAGGTTTTCAAAACTCCCGAGATTTGGAAATGTTTTCTAAATGCTTACTTGCTTCGTTTCTGCTTTTAAGACTTGAAATTTGTTTTTTACTAAATATATCTCGGGAAGTCTTTCGTTATATTCTTGGAATGTGTTGTGTATGGCTCGTATTTGCACTTTATACTTGTACTAGCGAAACAATGGAGTTTTGCTAACCCCCGAGTAATCGGGGGGTGGATATCTGTATTGTGTCCAGGTACATGCAGGTTTTCGGGAGCAAGACACAGGATCGGCACGAGGGATGATGAAAGACGAATGATACTAATCACACGAAGGCCAGTTTTGGGTTCAGTTAGTCGGAGTCCATTATATTGTCTTTTCCGCTGTCTTATTGTTGTGGTGGTAATTATCTTACCCTTGCGTGGGTATGAGTCTGGATGAGTTTATGTATTTTGATTTGTAAGTCTGTGACGAAAGACCAAATCGGTCTATTGGTCCGTTATTTTGATTCGTCGGTATGTAATGTAACGTGTTGTTTTGATGTCTAGCCTGGTGGATCCTCACGGAGAGGGTCTGCGGCGTGTAATATTCCCGGTTTGATCTGGGGGTGTTACAATTACAGTGCCATGGACCCCACGCCAGGAGATCCACCAGGCGAACAAGACTAAAATACATTAAATTAAACAACAAGGGAAAATCATAGTCCCTACCATAATATCCGACACCATATTCCGATAAGGAATTTCAACGACAAAAGTGGCCTACATGGCCAAAATGAAATACAACAGCATCCACGAACATCTGTTCGGGTAATACAACACGACAACAACTGACAAGACTGGAGTACACTCCAATTGACTGACCAACAAAGAACAACTCGGACTAGTATCGCTCGAATGCCTCGTCGCCATCGTCATGCCCCTGTGTCTCAACTCTCTCCTCGCAAGTACCTAAAACATGAAAACATGTTCCGCCCCCACGGGGTCAGTCATCCAGATAATGAATCTCAAATACATGTATAACATGATATGCATCCAAAGGCAGAATGAAACGGTATAATGATGATAATAATACGAGATGCTCACAAACCAAGGTAAGAATCGAGCATTCGTGGAACACTATGCCCACGGCATACTATTAATACCTGTTCGACAGGTTAGAACATAAGTGCCCAACGGCGAATCATAATCACAGAATACCACAATGAATTACACGACATGAGCCAAACCAGAACAGGATTAAATATGAATCACAATGCCCGGAGGCTCCAATGAAATTAACAAGACAATCACAATGCCTAAAAATCATTCAGCCGAAACTGTCAAATATCACAATCACGTGAAGCCGAAACAGCCCGGAGCTGTTATTGATTAGGGCCGAAGCCACGGCATGAAAGCCGTATCACAAGTAGGGCCGAAGCCACGGCATGAAAGCCGTATCACAAGTAGGGCCGAAGCCACGGCATGAAAGCCGTATCACAAGTAGGGCCGAAGCCACGGCATGAAAGCCGTATCACAAGTAGGGCCGAAGCCACGGCATGAAAGCCGTATCACAAGTAGGGCTGAAGCCACTGTAACACCCCCAGATCAAACCGGGAATATTACACGCCGCAGACCCTCTCCGTGAGGATCCACCAGGCTAGACATCAAAACAACACATTACATTACATACCAACGAATCAAAATAACGGACCAATAGACCGATTTGGTCTTTCGTCACTGACTTACAAATCAAAATACATAAACTCATCCAGACTCATACCCACACAAGGGTAAAATACTTGCAACAACGAACAATAAGACAGCGGAAAAGACAATACAATGGACTCCGACTAACTGAACCCAAAACTGGCCTTCGTGTGATTAGTATCATTCGTCTTTCATCATCCCTCGTGCCGATCCTGTGTCTTGCTCCCGAAAACCTACATGTACCTGGACACAATACAGATATCCACCCCGATTACTGGGGTTAGCAAACTCCTGTTTCGCTAGTGCAAGTATAAAGTGCAAATACGAGCCATACACAACACATTCCGAGAATATAACGAAGGACTTCGAGATATATTTAGTTAAAAATAGTTCAAGTCTTGAAAGCGAACGAAGCAAGTAAGCATTTTGAAAACATTTCCAAATCTCGGGAGTTTTGAAAACATCAAAAATTGAAAATGTTCTTAATTCCTCGAAAGCCATTTAGGGTCACAGCCCCAAAGTTCATTTTTCAAAATACAAATCCGTTTAACAAAACACGGGGTCCATGACCCAAACATTCCGGTCACAAAACACAGGGTCCACGACCCGATCATCCACTTCAATTCACTTACAAGGACACATTACACATAACACATTAATCTTATGCCATTCTAGTCAAGCACCAAGACTCGATATATAATGTCTCTCGACCCCGAGCACAAAGCATTGTGATACTCCGGACAATATCACAATCAACGAAAACATCAACATCATCCTCAAGATGAAAACCACAACTGGTAACCCGCGGCCGTACCCCTTAGTATCGACCCCCAGACATCCCGTCGGACACTCCGGGTGGGAAACCACTTCCGCGGCCGTACCCCTTAGTATCGACCCCCAGACATCCCGTCGGACACTCCGGGTGGAAGTTCATCCACACACGCACCCAAGTCCACTTCCGTGGCCGTACCCCTTAGTATCGACCCCCAGACATCCCGTCGGACACTCCGGGTGGAAGGAACAACACACACACACATTCCAAAATCACAGTTGCAAACCACAAGCCTCGAAGGTCAATCACAGTATATATAGTCGAGGTACCTTACTAGTGTAACACCCCCAATCCACTCAGGGATATTACACGCCGTAGACCCCTTTCCACAAGGAGCTACCAGGCGGGAGACTACAAATCAAAACCCACATGCGGTCAACTTGACCAAAACATAATACCGTAGACCGATTAGGTCTCTCAAAGCATAGCATAACCGTACATCTGATGAAACTAAATTACAACTCGATCACATAGTACATAAAATGTCCATACCCTCAAGGATGACAAGAACTCAAACTGACATATCACTGACAGACGACAGACTACAACTGTGACTAGTATCGCTGCATTGCATCATCCTCCGAGCCAATCCTGTGGTTGCTCACTCTCCGATCGAGAACACACGGAATAAATAACAAAATCCCCAACGAGGGGTTAGCGATGGAATCGCTAGCAAGTAACCAAGCTATACAATTATACATCAAGAATACAACCGTTATGAAAATAACATTTCGACAAGGTAGTAACACGATCCCCGAGTCTAAAGTCTTTTGAAAATTTATTCCTTTAAAACAAACCATGGGGATTACTCCAAATCATTGTAAGAGATTATTTAGAGACTTGGGGTCTCGGTGTAAAATCTGAAATATGAATGTTTATCCTTTTCAAAAGGTTTTCTTTCAAAATCATACAAATGATTTTATTCTCAACTCAAACCTCAAGATCAAAACCATATTCACCAATATAATCGGGATTCAAGATTCAAAACATAAACAATTCAGAGATATCAAATCAACGGTAAAACGTCTCCGTGGCCCCGAAGGGTCCCACCCGGATTAGTCATCAAGAATAAACTCGAACACACCCATAAGTTATCTTGACATCGCACTCGCAAGTGACGATTCTCGAGCCCTCTCCGCACCTACCCGATTAGATAACCTTATGGTCAAATCGTAACATCCGGCCGTACTCGCAAGCACGCGCCTCCGAGGCCTCGACGGACCCTACCGGATAACATCATTCAAATACACCCATAAGTTATCATGACATCGCACTCGCAAGTGTCGATTCTGAGCCCTCCCTGACCTACCCGAATTGATAACCTTATGGTCACAACGCACGTCCGGCCGTACTCGCAAGCACGCGCCTCCGAGGCCTCGACGGACCCTACCCGACAACATCTCAATTCGCTAAGATACACAACAACAACAAAGGCACAATATTCACTACAACCGAAACACGTAACATATAAGTTAATGTAACATAACTTCCACAAAGGCACAACATCCACAAAGAAACCATCATTCAGAAAAAGGCCAACGAGCAAATAATACAAGTATTACGCGATTCCACAATTCTTGATTAACTACTCATTTCTAGTATTTATTTTAATCACAAAATAACATGATGAGGTAGTTATCATTATTCTTGAAACTAAAGTTTACGTTGGTAATTACCTTCATAAAATCACATCTTCATTTAAAGTAAGTTACGGTTAAATATACCGTCACTAACGAGTCCACGTTAAATTCACGACACATCACATTCTCAAAGTATAAAGAATATAGACGAGATACTCGCCAAGTCCAACGCACGCGAGCAACGGAAAGCTCGACTTAATGACCGCTACGGACACTCAGAAGAACACGATTCAACCGAAGCTCGGACCCAAGAAGACAACGAACGGGAGGGTTCCGACTCGAGTCCTTCACAAGAATTCGACCCTAACAATATATAATCAATAAATCATCGATCATACGAGGAAGAATAATCGAAGAACGCCCGAAAACCCTCTATGACATTTTAGGACACCTTCAAGGCGTCGGTCAAGAACTCGACCCAAATAACGAATCGATACGATCCAACCATGGAATAACAAGGGAAATGATATAATACATCTAAATAATCATCAATCCATCATAATCCTAAGATAAATCGGATTAATCGGACGAAAACAACCAAAATACCCAAATTCCCCAAAACTAGATTATCAAGAAATCTAACCTTGATTCGGTAGATCGAGGAGGTTATGAGGTGATGGATTGATGTTAGAAACTCAAGAACTTCGTGGATTGATATATAAACAACATCTAATCACGTACTCCAAGCCCCAGCCACGGAAGGAAATGAGACGGATGAGACAAATAGGTGTAAACCCATTGCTCGAACATATATATACTCCCAACATCCTGCCGACCACTTACGGCCGTAATCGGCCGACCTTACGGCCGTAATCGCATTCGTCAAAATCCGCCCCGCATGCCGATCGCTACGGCCAGAATCGACAGACCTTACGGCCGTAACTCGGGACTTACGGCCGTACACGGCAGTCCTTACGGCCAGAACCGCATTCGTCCGAAGTTGCACGGCACCGACGGCCAGAACTCTCGACTTTACGGCCAGACCGCATTCGTCAGCCAGCCTGCCGAACACTTACGGCCGAATCGCACCTTACGGCCGTAACTCGCCGCATCAGCACTGCTGCGGCCGTCTCGGTCGTGGCCACTCCGACGATCCGAACGACCGAAACCCGAACACGAATACGAATCGAACATACGGTTACGAAGTACTCGCAAATACGAATCCGAGCACTAAGAGAACACACGATTCCGACCACCCGAAGGCTCGAAATTCGACAATGGAAAGTAATTACCCCAAACTTTGGGAAATTACGAAACGCCCAAAACGCCCTAAATCACGATACGTGGTCGAATAACCAAACCGAAGTTCACAACACGTCTAACAAAGTTAAACGGACTTGGGAAACTCAAACAATAGCTTGACGAGATTCGCAAGAATCGAACTCAAGTGCGGAAAACCGCTAAAAAGCACGGAACTCAACAAAACGACACCAAACGAGCTCGGATGACAAAAAGTGCAGAATTAATCAATCTCGAAATGACGAAACGGTCATGATCGAGTCAAAACGGACTTTCGCCGAAAAAAGAAATTACCGGAATCGAAATTACGGTATTACATTCTACCCTCTAAAAAAGTTTCGTCCCAAACTTAAACTAAAAAAAGTGAAGTCACAAACAACAAAGCACGGCCGACAAAATCTCAACGGTCCCGACAAACCGATCCCGATACCGATGCCGAAACACGATTCGGGAAACCTCATGGAATAATTCACAATATCAACTCGTGGCCCTCGAGTCCACAATTATAACAAGTAATCCGTTGCGAAGGACAATTAGCTTGCACATGACCGACAACATTGCGCTTAAAGCACCTCCCGGTCGACTAGGAGTCAAAGAAGACAACTTGGAACTCTTGGTTCCACCGAACGAAGAAATTGAAGGTTTCGCCGCACGACTACGCGAAACTCGATGAGAAGAATTTCCATCTCTTGCACCGTCCGAAAATCTCCGCACGTCCTCTGTCTCTTCGACTCATGCGAAGGCCGGTGAGATAACGATGCCATCTCGTACGCCATGGCTCGATTCTCGATACTCTCTCAAAGTAGCACAAGTGAAACCCGACATGTACTGTCGAATCTCTGGTCTCATCCGCATATCAAAATGACGGATCTTGTCCTCCTCGGTCCTCACCTGATTCTTCACAAAGGCGAGCTGTCGACTATAATCGACAATAGCCTGCGACACGGGTACATCCTGTGGCTCGGCTAGGTAAAAATCTCGGATCCTCTGCTCTCGAATCGGCCTCGGGCAAAATTCCGCTTCCATCAACTTCTTGAACTCTTCCCAAGTAACAGCATGATCTTGAGGCTCAACGGCCTCCCACCAGTTAGCGGCGTCATCAACGAGAAGGAACTGGGCGATAGGAATCCTCCGCTCCTCGGGACAACCAATCGCCTTGAAAATCTTCTCCAATTGGATAAGCCAACCGTCCCAGCCCAAAGTATCACCCGCTCCCGCAGCGAGGGGGACGATACGAACCACTTCTCTAAGCCACCGAGTCGATCCAACATCCTCATTCGCAGATGGTTACGCTGAACCACCCGAGCTAAATGTGTCATCCGGTCCGCCACTGTTGGAGCACGGTGGCAACACAGTACTAATTCCATTACCGGTAGTACGATCCCGGTCGCGCGGAGGGTTACCACGACCTCGACCTCTCGGCATACCGAATGGGCAACCAATCGAACAACAAAACAACCACCACATAATCAATATAGAGCAACCAACAATAACACAATAAAATACTCATTCCGAGTTGTAACACGAATACATGAACTATCACTGCAACGACAGGAATTCAAATTCATAAATCATTCACTTAGCCATGTTAACATAACGCATTTACCTTTACCAAGTTTATCACGGTCAAAACCACAAACATATCATCAGGGTCGAATATGGGTAATATTTTAAAAACAATTTTTTTTTTTTCAAGGTGCTCGTCCAAATGATAGTATTTTAAAATTCCTGAATTTGGAAAATTTGCTGAAGCGAATTTTAGAAAAGAAAAGTTTGATCAAAACTACGAATCTATTATCATCTCTGTCTCGTTTTGAAAACAATGTACAAGACATTCTAAATTACCACATCCGGATAACGTCAAAGAAACACACAATTATACCGAACTATGAAATCATCGTATCTGGGCGTACACCCATAACTTGCTAACAAGAATTGTGACAATATATAATACGTCAATAATATCCACACAGGTGAAGCAACTAAGTGCAATACTGATATCGCAGTTAGGGTTCACGATCGTCACAGACGGACCATATGATTAGGTCGATAGAGATTGAGCAACAGAAAATGATCACCTATAGAATTGTAACAGCAAAGGTACTGTAAAAATTTTCCGACGGGCAAAACAACATAACAAACATATAACATAAATTTTTCAAAATTCTTTTGGTCTCAACCGAAGGTGACGGTAATATTTTGCAGTGCCCGAAATACATTAATATACATTTTTCCTCATACCGCTTTGATGGTGTCATTTGAAAATACAGGATTAACTATGTCAAAACTCGACCGATTTCAAAATTCATACGGCCGGTTTAATCGAACCATAAAAATATTTTCAAAATCAACTTTCACAAAAATGTTCCGACCCTTATGGCCCCTCAAAAATATATTCTCAAATCTACCCGCAGCGGAATAATTACGATAGTCCAAACAAACTGATCGAACTAAAAACCACCTGCTCAAACGACAAACAAAATCACAAATTCAACCAAACACATTTCGGGCGCATCAAGTTAAAACATATATCCAGACTATCATTTGAGCTTTTCACCGAATTAACTGTCGGCACACTTTCGAAACCCATCAAAGTTCACAAATTTCACAACATACCACCCCACACGGCGGTTCAAAGTCAAACCAACAATACGTCCAGTCATATTCGTATATCGTGCGTCACGAGCATCGAATACAACTCCCTTACACAACACCGTGTAAATAAGGACACACATCACATTTAATTCGCACACGTAAAAACATGAAATACAGGTACCTCACATAAAGGAGGAGACTTACGTCCACAGGCCGCACGGAGATAATGGCTGCAACACGATACTAATCACAACGAACCACAATTGATCACAACGGATCGCAATGATCTCGCTTGTTCACAATCGCTCACCCGGTGACACGACAAGACACGACTCCGACAAGACACGACTCGACAAGACCCAACTAGACCCAACCGCCTAGGTTTTCGCAAACCTAAGCTCGATACCATTTATGTAACACCCCCAATCCACTCGGGGATATTACACGCCGTAGACCCCTTTCCACAAGGAGCTACCAAAGGGAGACTACAAATCAAAACCCACATGCGGTCAACTTGACCAAAACATAATACCGTAGACCGATTAGGTCTCTCAAAGCATAGCATAACCGTACATCCGATGAAACTAAATTACAACTCGATCACATAGTACATAAAATGTCCATCCCTCAAGGATGACAAGAACTCAAACCGACATATCACCGATGCACGGACTACAACCGTGACTAGTATCGCCGCATTGCATCATCCTCCGAGCCAATCCCGTGGTTGCTCACTCTCCAAATGTAACACGGAATAAATAACAAAATCCCCAACGAGGGGTTAGCGATGGAATCGCTAGCAAGTAACCAAGCTATACAATTATACATCAAGAATACAACCGTTATGAAAATAACATTTCGACAAGGTAGTAACACGATCCCGAGTCTAAAGTCTTTTGAAAATTTATTCCTTTAAAACAAACCATGGGGATTACTCCGTAAATCATTGTAAGAGATTATTTAGAGACTTCGGGGTCTCGGTGTAAAATCTGAAATATGAATGTTTATCCTTTTCAAAAGGTTTTCTTTCAAAATCATACAAATGATTTTATTCTCAACTCAAACCTCAAGATCAAAACCATATTCACCAATATAATCGGATTCAAGATTCAAAACATAAACAATTCGTAGATATCAAATCAACAAATAAAACGTCTCCGTGGCCCGAAGGGTCCCACCGGATTAGTCATCAAGAATAAACTCGAACACACCCATAAGTTATCTTGACATCGCACTCGCAAGTGACGATTCTCGAGCCCTCTCCGGACCTACCCGATTAGATAACCTTATGGTCAAATCGTAACATCCGCCGTACTCGCAAGCACGCGCCTCCGGAGGCCTCGACGGACCCTACCCGGATAACATCATTCAAATACACCCATAAGTTATCATGACATCGCACTCGCAAGTGTCGATTCTGAGCCCTCCTGCACCTACCCGAATTGATAACCTTATGGTCACAACGCACGTCCGCCGTACTCGCAAGCACGCGCTCCGAGGCCTCGACGGACCCTACCCGACAACATCTCAATTCGCTAAGATACACAACAACAACAAAGGCACAATATTCACTACAACCGGAAACACGTAACATATAAGTTAATGTAACATAACTTCCACAAAGGCACAACATCCACAAAGAAACCATCATTCAGAAAAAGGCCAACGAGCAAATAATACAAGTATTACGCGATTCCACAATTCTTGATTAACTACTCATTTCTAGTATTTATTTTAATCACAAAATAACATGATGAGGTAGTTATCATTATTCTTGAAACTAAAGTTTACGTTGGTAATTACCTTCATAAAATCACATCTTCATTTAAAGTAAGTTACGGTTAAATATACCGTCACTAACGAGTCCACGTTAAATTCACGACACATCACATTCTCAAAGTATAAAGAATATAGACGAGATACTCGCCTCAAGTCCAACGCACGCGAGCAACGGAAAGCTCGACTTAATGACCGCTACGGACACTCAAGAACACGATTCAACCGGGAAGCTCGGACCCGAAGAAGACAACGAACGGGAGGGTTCCACTCGAGTCCTTCACAAGAATTCGACCCTAACAATATATAATCAATAAATCATCGATCATACGAGGAAGAATAATCAAGAACGCCCGAAAACCCTCTATGACATTTTAGGACACCTTCAAGGCGTCGGTCAAGAACTCGACCCAAATAACGAATCGATACGATCCAACCATGGAATAACAAGGGAAATGATATAATACATCTAAATAATCATCAATCCAT
Source organism: Orobanche coerulescens (assembly GCA_033398695.1). Lineage (NCBI taxonomy): Eukaryota > Viridiplantae > Streptophyta > Magnoliopsida > Lamiales > Orobanchaceae > Orobanche > Orobanche coerulescens. The sequence continues at coordinate 36,332 of JAWKAU010000492.1, read as the reverse complement.
CATAATCCTAAGATAAATCGGATTAATCGGACGAAAACAACCAAAATACCCAAATTCCCCAAAACTAGATTATCAAGAAATCTAACCTTGATTCGGTAGATCGGAGGAGGTTATGAGGTGATGGATTGATGTTAGAAACTCAAGAACTTCGTGGATTGATATATAAACAACATCTAATCACGTACTCCAAGCCCCAGCCACGGAAGGAAATGAGACGGATGAGACAAATAGGTGTAAACCCGACTGCTCGAACATATATATACTCCCCAGCATCCTGCCGACCACTTACGGCCGTAACCGGCCGACCTTACGGCCAGAATCGCATTCGTCAAAATCCGCCCGGCGCATGCCGATCGCTACGGCCAGAATCGACAGACCTTACGGCCGTAACTCGGGACTTACGGCCGTACACTGTGTCCTTACGGCCAGAATCGCATTCGTCCTAAGTTGCTCGCACCCGACGGCCAGAATCTCGACTTTACGGCCAGAATCGCATTCGCAGCCAGCTCGCCGAACACTTACGGCCAGAATCGGCACCTTACGGCCGTAACTCGGCCGCATCGCACTGCCGCGCCGCCTCGGTCGTGGCCACTCCGACGATCCGAACGACCCGAAACCCGAACTCGAATACGAATCGAACATACGGTTACGAAGTACTCGCAAATACGAATCCGAGCACTAAGAGAACACACGATTCCGACCACCGAAGGCTCGAAATTGACAATGGAAAGTAATTACCCCAAACTTTGGGAAATTACGAAAACGGCCCAAAACGCCCTGAAATCACGATACGTGATCGAATAACCAAACCGAAGTTCACAACACGTCTAACAAAGTTAAACGGACTTGCGGGAAACTCAAACAAATAGCTTTGACGAGATTCGCAAGAATCGAACTCAAGTGCGGAAAAACCGCTAAAAAGCACGGAACTCAACAAAACGACACCGAAACGAGCTCGGATGACAAAAAGTGCAGAATTAATCAATCTCGAAATGACGAAACGGTCATGATCGAGTCGTCAAAACGGACTTTCGCCGAAAAAAAAGAAATTACCGGAAGTCGAAATTACGGGTATTACAACTAGAATGGCCAGTTCATCCAACATATACTCACGACCAAGTAATGATACGATTCACAAGGAAGCACAAGATTTCAACAGCACCGAACGACACAACTAATATCACTCAAACTCACATATTCATCCATAAACACGTGACTCCAAGTACATAATTTGACAAAAGAATTACACTTTACATTTACCAACGACATAATCATACGCAATGACATCACAAGAAAGTAAGGTGATTCTATACTCGACACTAGCTCGCATATTCAACTAAGCACATTAATTCCCGACACACACGGGTCACCTTTACAAAAAGCATGATGGTAAATATTCCGATTCTTTTGAAAAATGGTTATTAATATTTATTTAGCACATATCGACGATTAACAACCATAATATCCACAAAACACGTAATGTATGGGCAAGATACTTGCCTCGACAATCGATACCGGACACTCCTACAATCACGGCTCAGTCGGGCCACCTCGAACACCTACGATTCCCCGGCGAAGGAAAAGAATACACCCACGATCGAGAAGCTTGAAGAAAACGACGAACGGAAGGGTTCCGACTCGAGTTCTTCACAAGAATTCGACCCTAACAACATATAATCAATAAATCATCGATCATACGAGGAAGAATAATCGTAGAACGCCCGAAAACCCCTCTATGACATTTTACCGGACACCTTCAAGGCATCGATCAAGAACTCGACCAAATCGACGAATCGATATGATCCGACCATGGAATAATAAAGTAAATGATATAATATATCTAAATTATCATCAATCCATCAAAATCTTAAGTTAAATCGGATTAAACGGACGAAAACGAACAAAATCCCCAAAATTAGATTTCTAGAAAATCTGACCTGATTCGGTAGATCGGAGGATGTTATAGGATGGATGATTGATGATATGAACTCCAAAACTTCATGGATTGATTGTCCAACAACATCTCTCCATGATTAACCAAGCTCCAGCCGCGGAAGGGAAGAAAACGAGTGAGAAAATGGCCAAAACCCGTCTGCAGGGGCCATAAATAGTCGCGCAGCGGTGCCGCGGCCCGGGGAGTGTGCCGCGGCACAGCCCAAAAATGGCTCCTGGTCGGCGGCAGCCGTGCTCGGCTCGGCAGTGTGCCGCGGCACCAGTCTGATCGGTTTGGCGAAAAATGCCACAGAGTGTGTCGCGGCTCGGCGGAGTGTGCCGCGGCACTTGATCGCTCGGCCGGAAGATGCCGAGCACCGCCGGCCGTGACTCGGCGAGAGCCGCCGAGCACTACCGGCCGTGACTCGGCGAGCCGGCTCGGGGCTGTTGCCCGCCATGACTCGGCCGGCCAACTCCGACGGCCCGAACGACCCGAAACCCGAACTCGAATACGAATCGATGATACGGTTACGACGTACTCGCAAAGACGAATCTAAGAGCTAAGAGAACACACAATTCACCACCCGAAGGCTCGAATTCAACAACGAAGTAATTACCCAAAACTTTGGGAAATTACGAAAATGGCCCAAAACGTCCGAAAATCACGATACGCGATCGAAACACCAAACCAAAGCTCGCAACATGAATAATAACATTAAATGAACTTACGAGAAACTCAAACGACAGTTTCGGACGAGATTCGCAAGAATCGCACTCAAGTGCGGAAAAGTCGCTAAAAAGCTCGGAACTCAACAAAACGGTACCAAACGAACTCGGATGACAAAAGTGCAGAATTAATCATTCTCAAAATGACTAAACGGTCATGAGCGAGTCGTCAAAACGGACTCACTGAAAAAGAAATTTACCGAAAAATCGGAAATTGCGATATTACATTCTACCCTCCTTAAAAGAAGTTTCGTCCAAACTTAAAACAAGTAGGGAGAAGCAATATCCCGCCAGAAAACTCAACGAGATACGCAAGGAAACGCGTAACTTATGCCCATCGGCGAAACGTTACAAGCAACGCAAAGGAATATACGGCGTGAAAACACGCTCCACGACGACCAACACAACGCCGCCGTTAGGGATATAATAAAACCAACAAGTCACAAGCGTCATCAACTGGATAATACAATCAAGTCAATTATCCGAACAAACACAAAACATAACGGACGAAAATCAATACGATTGACCAACCCAACGGTACATCAATCAAAACGCGAGCCAATCGCTGAACAAATACGGAATTCCACCGCCCAAGGGTTGGAAGATCGAAAACGAGACTAATTTTCCGAACTTGAAAAGGTCACAACGATATATAGATCAATTTGGGACAATATCAGAACTCGCTCGAATGACAAAGGTAAGAAACAACGCCAGGTCAGAAGCATCAACGAACACAGTCGAGTCGATACGATTGGACGAAACAGAAGAGAAAGAAAGAAAAATGCGGGTATTACTGTAATATCCGGATTTATTACAGTGTATTTCATCTGTATTCAAACCATGTAATATTTCGGATTGGTGATTTTGATTATTGGAGTATGATATTTAGTGCATTAATATCATTGTACATAAGTATAGCAACTTGCAAAATTGCTCATACAACCTTGTGATAGCGCACGCTAAGAATGTATCTTAACGCGCGCTATCGGGCCATTTTAGCGCACGCTATGCAGGTATGAGTAACGTGCGCTAAGGACTCAATTATTGAGGGCGGTGGCTCGTGCGCCGGGACATGGGTCGGATAAGATTCCCGCCGACGCACCCGGACAAAATCAAGTCAACCATTATTAGCGCACGCTAAGGGATGCTTAGTAGCGTGCGCTAACTTATCAATAATGCAGAAATTATAAATGGGACATCAACCGTGTTGGCTTGCATTTCTTTCGCACTTTCCTCAACCTTGAGAGTTCAGAGAGTTGTAGAAATACTCCCATACACTTAGAACGCATATTGTTGATATTTATACATTGGTTACCACGTGGAATGTTCATGGAAGTGGAATAGCACCTTGGAAGGGCATACAACCAACCGGAGTTGGATTTTACCTTACGGTTCAGTGATTTCGTCATTTTAAGGTATGTTCGATCTATCTCCAGACTTAGAGTTGGATTCTAACGATTTGGATGATCATGTTAACAAGATATGGATTTTCATAGATGAATTATCCAAGTATATCATGTTTGTAATAGTGAGTTGTATAAGCCTGGAATACCTTGATTATAATCATCATGATTCGAATCTTAGTACACTGAATATGTGAAGAGAAGCTTCTATCAATGGTTAACCGAATCTAATAGATGATTTCATAATAATCTTGGACTAGACGTTAACATCCTTATTGTTAGATAAATTTAAAGGTCTGATCATGGAAGGATTTATCTAGTATATGTAGGACGTTTATCAACTTCAAAGGGGATAATATGGTGATATAGAGGTGTTGATATCAACCGTTTAGCTTTTCGTATTGTCGTATGAAGATTTGAAGTCGGAAAAGTATATGGTTTTATATTGGCATGCATATCCTTGAATCCGAAGTTGTCTTTATCCGTATAATCATTCATGAGGGTGTAGACATAGTATTCATGGAAGTAACATGAATTATCACGCAAGATTTCGTTGTTTCAAACATAGCAAGAATACCATCGCCGCCAAGAAAGAACGCCATGCGAGATAGCGCACTATATGATATGCAGTTTAACTTGCGCTATCGAGCAGGTGTTAGCGTGCGGTTCGTTTGGTACGTAACGTACGCTAGACCATCAGCGAAGTCAACCGGGCCGGGCCGTGAGGTACCGACCATGCATCGTTAGCGGCGCTAGGCTCGCTGTTTGCGTGCGCTTATCGATGCACGTAACGCACGCTACATTGCAGTACTTAGCGTGCGCTAAGTTATTCGGCATTGCGCTTATGAACTTTTGATCGTTAATCGAATAGTTTAACATTCATACGACGTGAGATAAATCCTATATCATTTCTTTTGTTAAGGTTTGGTCTCATTACGCGATTGATTGAGGAGGACGACCTTCGAGTATTCATTTTCGTGGAAGTATTGTTATTGTCTTCAAATCGAGGCAAGTACCTTAATTGTTTTATGTATTGTTGTTATACATATTGCCGTGCATGTATGTCGTTATTGTGTGTCCACCTCGTGTTGGTCCGACGGATCATCGGGGATCTATGCTAGCGTACCTGGATCATCGGACGGGTTTTCCACCACGGGTTGGTCCGACGATCATCGTGGGTTCTAGGCAGTGAACGCTGGATCGATGGAATTACCATGTGTATGTATTGATATCATGTTGTGATTATCAGTTGTGTATGTTATGTTTGAGTTTCTCGTAGGAGAAGACTCGTTGGTATTTTGTTGTTTACGTTATTATTATTCACCGTGAGATATGAATAATATGTTGTGGTACTTGTACTAGCATCGTTGTGCTAACCCCTTCGGGGGTGAACATTTTGTTTGTGATCAGGATCCAGGAGAGCTGGGAAACAACCACTGGAACAGTATGACGACGAGGGTGCAGAGTGATGTCCCGACCGGGTTTATTTATCTTTCGTTTATTCATCATTTCAATAAGTACTCGAGTACAAAGTAGTTGTGGTGATGTGAATTTGGTGATGTAATATTGAGTTCTGTTGGACAAATTGTACTATTTCCGTATTTTGGTCAGATTTAATGTACTGTAATTCCGTTATTTCCAATCGTCAGTACCTTTTTATACTTGTTAAATTCTTCAGCCTTGTAAATCCTTACGTAAAGGATTTACGGCGCTGTAATATTCCCGAATATATCTGGGGTGTTACAGAATATGGTATCGGAGCTAAGATTATGGATATCTTGGCCGTTGGGTTAAAATAGGGGTCATTTATGTCTTTTGGGGTAACCGGCCGTGAATGACATCACTGCACTGCCTACGTCTTCATGCGAACAGTGGTTGTAAGTTCCTAAACTCTATCTCGTTCTTTGCATATTGTATTTCTTTATACTCGGATATTAGAACGATGTTGTTTTCTGTATATTGAGTATTTATGCTTACAGTATGTTGAGAGGCGGACGTGGACGTGGTCGCGGTCGTGGACGCGGACGGAGAAATGCCGAAAGGGAGGCGTCGCCTTCTAACCAGGCCAGTCATAGCTCCGGCGAGCCGCAGCAATCTGTTAATAATGAACCAGATCCTGCTGTACCAGAGATCCTTCGGCAAGTGGTGAACCAGATGACTCAGTTCGCCCAGGTCGTGGACCGAATGCAAGTGGCGGTAGGACTACAGCAGGGAGAGAGACAGCAAGGGATCCCAGATATGGGAAATCGAGGTGACCGGTGGCTGCAAGAAGTGGCAAAGATGCAACCACCCAAATTCGACGGTATTTCTGAGACTCCCACCTGGGATCATTGGTTAAAGGAGCTGGAGAAAATCTTTGCGGAATCAACCGCCCAGACGACCGGAAAGCCTCTATCGCTCAATATTTTCTCGATAGGGAAGCGTCCGAATGGTGGGAAGCCATCCGGTAGGTGACCATGATGCCGATTGACAGAGTTTAGATTGATGATGGAAGCTCGATTGCCTCGTCCCGTGAGGGAAGCCAAAGTTCGGGAGTTTTTCTCCGCTCGCCTTTCCGATGTGCCGTATCCTGTGCGATCAAGACGTTTAACCAACAGTGGCATTTGTTCGACATCCGGTCGTAATGGATGCGTAAATGATGATCCATTTCGATATGAGAATGAAACCAGAAGTTCGAGGTACATGTCCGGATTTGAATGTACCACACTCCGCCAATACCAGGATAAGGCGTTGGCATATGAGATCAAGGAAGCACCATGGAGAAATTTGCGAAACCAAGAAACAGAAAGTCTCCGGTACTTTTACAGAGCACAAGAACAGTGGGGCCCGTAAGGCCCGGTCATCCTTTCACTCTTTCAGAAACCTCCGCACCTACCTAGGAGCGGAAAGAACTTCGGGCGACATCAACTTTTACCGATGTTACCAGAAATGCTTTAATCGCGCCTGACGGGGCACTATCGACGGAATTGCCCCCTTCTGCCGTGATTTGTTTTGATTGTGGACGAGAGGACATCGGGCGGTGTTTTGTGAAGAGGTCGCAAAATCTTTAGAGCCCGTACACCACAAGCCCGTAAGGAGGCCGATTCCTGTACGCAAAGAAAGTGTTCGGATGCCTCGACTTTTGGCCGCGGCGAGGCAGAGGACAATGGGACCGAAAGGGGACATCGAGTGCCGGATCTGCTCCCACGCCTGCATTTAAAATGAGGAGGACAGACGATCGTGATGTCTTTGCCGCATCGTGTAATCGGCCCGATCCTTTCCCACCCGCTAGTGTTTTATTTGATAATCGGAGCTACACATTCTTTCATATCCTTGTCTTGTGTAAATCGTTTGAATATTTCCGGTTTTCATGCTTGTGAACCTTATGTGGTTGGGTTACCGAGTGGAGAAAGAATTGTGAAACTTAGAAACTAGAAACTTCCTGTATCATTTGGAGGCAGAGAGTGGCTCTCAAATCTGATCATTATAGAAATGCAAGGAGATGACACGATACTCGGAGACGATTGGCTTAATCGGTGCGGAGCAATTGTAAACTATCGAAGGAGGAATATCTCGCTGATCGCCGACGATGGTTCCGAGATTTTGTTTGAGGGATGGAAACCGAAGCTCGTGGAAAGTTGATCAAGGCGATGAAAGTCCAAATTGTTGAAACAAGGTCAGACTGCATCGTGTTACGCAATGAAGAAAGAAGACGAAATGGTGGAACTTTCATCTATTCCTGTTGTGAACGAATTTCCGGATGTATTTCTGATGAATTACCCGGGCTACCTCCACGAAGGGATGTAGAATTTACTATTGAAATGGAACCTGGAGCAACACCAATTTCTAAGGCGCCGTATCGTATGGCACCTACCGAGATGTACGAATCAAGAAGCGGTGGAGGAGTTCTTGGGCAAGGGCTATATTCAGCCAAGCGTTTCACCACGGGAGCGCCGCTTCTCTTGTCCGAAAGAAGGATGGATCGCTCCGATCGTATTGACTATCGAGAGCCGAACAAGATGACGATTAAGAACAAGTATCCGTTGCCACGGATTGATGATTTGTTTGACCAATTGCAAGGAGCAACGATTTTCTAAGATCGATCCGAGATCGGGATACCATCAATCGAGGATTAAGGAGTCCGATGTTCCGAAATCGCGTCGTAACCCGCCACGGGCATTATGAGTTTGTAGTGATGCCGTTTGGTCTCACTAACGCACTCTTTGTATTTATGCAATTGATGAACAGAGTGTTCATTGAATTTTTGGATAAATTTGTGGTCGTGTTTATTGATGACATTCTGGTGTATTCTAAGAGTCCGGAAGAACATGCGCAGCATTTGCGGATTGTATTGGAACTCTTGAGAAACGAGCAATTGTACGCCAAACTATCTAAGTGTGAATTTTGGCTAAAAGAAGTAATGTTCCTCGGCCATGTGGTGTCAGCTAGAGGAGTCCGAGTGGATCCTCAGAAGATCGAGGCAATATTGGATTGGAAGCCTCCAAAGAACGTGAAAGAGGTCCGAAGCTTCTTAGGACTTGCTGGATACTATCGTCGATTCGTGGAAGGGTTTTCTAAAATATCCCGCCCACTTACTCGACTCCTTCAGAAAACTCAAAAGTTTGAGTGGAATGAATTGTGTCAGATTAGCTTTGAGGAATTGAAGAAGAGATTGACGACGGCACCGATTCTATCACTTCCGCAGGGAACTGAGGGATTCATAGTTTACAGTGATGCTTCGAACCAAGGACTTGGGTGCGTGTTGATGCAGAATGATAAGGTGATCGCTTATGCATCGCGACAACTGAAACCTTATGAAGTGAATTACCCGACACATGATTTGGAACTAGCAGCAGTGGTTTTTGCCTTGAAGATTTGGAGGCATTATCTGTACGGGACTCACTGCCAGATCTTTACGGATCATAAGAGTCTCAAGTACATATTCAGTCAGAAAGAGTTGAATATGCGGCAAAGAAGATGGTTGGAACTGATTAAGGACTATGACTTGGAGATTTTATATCATCCAGCAAAGCGAATGTAGTGGCCGATGCACTCAGCCGCAAGCCTGTCTCTATTCAGATGCTGGAGACATTGACCTCCCAACTTAGCCTTCAGCGAGAGATGATTCGTGAAGGGATTGAAGTGTGGTTACAGAGAGTCCAGGGACAACTGTGCGTGATGGAAATAACTTCGTCATTAACCGAAGAAATCAAATCTAGACAGGCAGATGACCCTCTGATGATTCGGTTGCATGACGAAGTGATCAAAGGAAAGGCCCCTGGATTCATAATTCATGACGATGGAGTTTTGAGATTTCAGGACCGACTCTGCGTTCCCGATGTTGATGTTCTGAAACAGACGATTATGAAGGAAGCTCATAGTTCACCCTATTCTATCCACCCGGGCACCAGTAAAATGTATAAGGACTTGAAGCAGAATTTCTGGTGGGGCAACATGAAGAAAGACGTAGCGGACTATGTTTCGAAATGCTTGACTTGTCAGCAGGTTAAGATCGAACATCAACGGCCTGCTGGAATGTTGAAGCCGCTCCCGATCCCTGAATGGAAGTGGGAGGACATATCAATGGACTTCATCACTAATATGCCGAAAACCAGGACAGGAATGAACATGATTTGGGTGATAGTTGATCGTTTAACCAAATCGGCTCATTTTTTAGGCATTAAGGATACGTGGGGACCAGAGAGGTTGGCACGAGTCTTTATTTCAGAGATAGTTCGATTACATGGTACGCCGAAGACCATTGTTTTTGATCGAGACGGCCGTTTTGTGTCCCACTTTTGGAAGGCAGTTCATAAGGCCTTGGGGACCGAATTGAACTTCAGTACAGCTTATCACCCGCAGTCTGATGGACAATCTGAGAGAACTATACAAACGGTGGAAGATATGCTAAGGGCCTGTGCCTTAGATTGGTCAAACGATTGGGAAGTTCATCTACCATTGATTGAATTTACTTACAACAATAGTTGGCATGCTTCCATTAAGATGGCACCGTTTGAGGCATTATACGGAAGGAGATGCAGATCGCCCTTATGTTGGGACGATTCATCGGACTTGATCGGAACAGAACCAGAGTTGATCGAGCAGACTCGAGAGAAGATAGCCTTGATTCGTGAAAGGCTGTTGACTGCCCAGCAGTCGCCAGAAATCCTATGCGGACGTACGCCGCGCCATTGGAGTTGAAGACGAGATCACGTATCAAGGTTTCTCCTACCCGGGAATCTTTCGTTTCGGTAGGAAAGGGAAGCCGAGTCCGAGATATATCGGACCATTTGAGATCCTCGAGAGAGTTGGGAGTTAGCCTACAGATTAGCATTACCGCCGTCATTGTGTCATGTTCATAACGTGTTCCACGTATCCCGATTGCGGAGATATATACGAGATCCCAGTCATGTCATCGATTTGGCGAGATCGAAGTCGAACAGGATGGGACGTTTGAAGAAAGACTAGTCAAAATACTCGAGAGTCGAGTTAAGCAACCGAGGAACAAGTCAATCGTTTTGGTCAAAGTTCGGGTCACGTCATGGAACTAAGAAGCCACTTGGGAAACGGAAGCTGATATGAAGTTTAGATATCCCGAGTTATTTTCGTCTTGAGTTTCGGGACGAAACTCCTTTTTAGTAGGAGAGTATGTAATATCCGGATTTATTACAGTGTATTTCATCTGTATTCAAACCATGTAATATTTCGGATTGGTGATTTTGATTATTGGAGTATGATATTTAGTGCATTAATATCATTGTACATAAGTATAGCAACTTGCAAAATTGCTCATACAACCTTGTGATAGCGCACGCTAAGAATGTATCTTAACGCGCGCTATCGGGCCATTTTAGCGCACGCTATGCAGGTATGAGTAACGTGCGCTAAGGACTCAATTATTGAGCGGGGCAGCTGGCTCGTGCGCCAGCGGGACATGGGTCCGGATAAGATTCCCGCTGACGCACCCGGACAAAATCTGAAGTCAACCATTATTAGCGCACGCTAAGGGATGCTTAGTAGCGTTCGCTAACTTATCAATAATGCAGAAATTATAAATGGGACATCAACCGTGTTGGCTTGCATTTCTTTCGCACTTTCCTCAACCTTGAGAGTTCAGAGAGTTGTAGAAATACTCCCATACACTTAGAACGCATATTGTTGATATTTATACATTGGTTACCACGTGGAATGTTCATGGAAGTGGAATAGCACCTTGGAAGGGCATACAACCAACCGGAGTTGGATTTTACCTTACGGTTCAGTGATTTCGTCATTTTAAGGTATGTTCGATCTATCTCCAGACTTAGAGTTGGATTCTAACGATTTGGATGATCATGTTAACAAGATATGGATTTTCATAGATGAATTATCCAAGTATATCATGTTTGGAATAGTGAGTTGTATAAGCCTGGAATACCTTGATTATAATCATCATGATTCGAATCTTAGTACACTGAATATGTGAAGAGAAGCTTCTATCAATGGTTAACCGAATCTAATAGATGATTTCATAATAATCTTGGACTAGACGTTAACATCCTTATTGTTAGATAAATTTAAAGGTCTGATCATGGAAGGATTTATCTAGTATATGTAGGACGTTTCTCCACTTCGGTGGGATAATATGGTGATATAGAGGTGTTGATATCAACCGTTTAGCTTTTCGTATTGTCGTATGAAGATTTGAAGTCGGAAAAGTATATGGTTTTATATTGGCATGCATATCCTTGAATCAAGTTGTCTTTATCCGTATAATCATTCATGAGGGTGTAGACATAGTATTCATGGAAGTAACATGAATTATCACGCAAGATTTCGTTGTTTCAAACATGGCAAGAAGTTCTTGCTCCCGAAGAATCGCCATGCGAGATAGCGACGCTATGATATGCGTGTAACGCGCGCTATCGAAAGCGATTGTTAGCGTGCGCTACGTTTGGTACGTAACGACGCTAGACCATCGGCGAAGTCAACCGGCCGGGTCGGTGAGGTATCGACCATGCATCGTTAGCGTGCGCTAGGCTCATTGTTTGCGTGCGCTATCGATGCACGTAACGCACGCTACTGCAGTACTTAGCGTGCGCTAAGTTATTCGGGCAGATTGCAGTTTATGAACTTTTGACCGTTAATCGAATAGTTTAACATTCATACGACGTGAGATAAATCCTATATCATTTCTTTTGTTAAGGTTTGGTCTCATTACGCGATTGATTGAGGAGGACGACCTTCGAGTATTCATTTTCGTGGAAGTATTGTTATTGTCTTCAAATCGAGGCAAGTACCTTAATTGTTTTATGTATTGTTGTTATACATATTGCCGTGCATGTATGTCGTTATTGTGTGTCCACCTCGTGTTGGTCCGACGGGATCATCGGGGGATCTATGCTAGCGTGCGCTGGATCATCGGACGGGTTTTTCCACCACGGGTTGGTCTGACGGGATCATCGTGGGTTCTAGGCAGTGAACGCTGGATCGATGGAATTACCATGTGTATGTATTGATATCATGTTGTGATTATCAGTTGTGTATGTTATGTTTGAGTTTCTCGTAGGAGAAGACTCGTTGGTATTTTGTTGTTTACGTTATTATTATTCACCGTGAGATATGAATAATATGTTGTGGTACTTGTACTAGCATCGTTGTGCTAACCCCTTCGGGGGTGAACATTTTGTTTGTGTTCAGGATCCAGGAGAGCTGGGAAACAACCACTGGAACAGTATGACGACGAGGGTGCAGAGTGATGTCCCGACCGGGTTTATTTATCTTTCGTTTATTCGTCATTTCAATAAGTACTCGAGTACAAAGTAGTTGTGGTGATGTGAATTTGGTGATGTAATATTGAGTTCTGTTGGACAAATTGTACTATTTCCGTATTTTGGTCAGATTTAATGTACTGTAATTCCGTTATTTCCAATCGTCAGTACCTTTTTATACTTGTTAAATTCTTCAGCCTTGTAAATCCTTACGTAAAGGATTTACGGCGCTGTAATATTCCCGAATATATCGGGGGTGTTACAATTACATCATATCACCTTTAAAAGAGGTTTCGTCCCGAAACCTAAACAACGAGAACGAAGTTCTGGAATAGCAACCTTCCCGACCATATCCTCTTAGTCCACATCCGATCTTCATGGCCATTAGTATCGTGGTCACGACTGCGTCCTCTGCCCATCGGCATACTAAGCGGATTCCCACTCAATACGATTGCACAACTTTGCAAAATATTATACTAAGGTACCAACTCAGCACGACATATCACATGAGGTAACCAATAACAACTCGAAGAGAAAATCCACGAGGTATCCTTTTAAAGGAAATCTTTTGAAAATCCTTGGATTTGTATATCTATTTAAAATAAACTTTAAAAGTACTTTTGGTACCTCGGGTTGTTTCATCAAAACTTGCAAACAACATACTTTAACCGTCTCATTTGAAATCATTTGAAGTCATCATGCCTCTACGTATCATCATCGCCGTTAACAACTAACAAGTTAACCATGCAAGATCATCAAATCATTCTTACATACTCTAACATTTCCGAATCCGAGTTTGAACTTTACATCGAGTGAGATTTCTCATCTTTCACTATATATTTTTGAAAATAAAAATCGCATTGGTTTTTGAAATAAGGTATTTTTATGGTGTGAAAGATTTTGAAAATCATTCACTCGAATTATTTGAAAATGCAACAATACGTTAAAATCATTTTCGAAAATTCTCCCAACACTTCACAAACATCAACGACGGTAAAAATTTTCAAAATATTCAAGGTACTTTAAAACAACTCTTTCAAATACCGTCGAGGTTTTATTTGAGAATCCTAGGCCGGCTCGCAAATTTCAAACAATTTCCAAAGTTCATATGAAGCCGCCGGCTAATCGCACTTGCACAAACTTATGAAAGTTTTAGAAAAGCGTGTTCGAACACACTCAAGGCATATAATTTATCAATTCATCAAACACAATCAAATATCACCTAGCAATACAAAAAGTCTTAACACACATTCACGCACAACAGCTTGTTATCACTAGACACCACGTAGAGAATACAACTACAGTGATTGCCGCAAAAGTTAGACCTAACGGCTATAATGCGGTTCCATAGCCTCCGACTGCATCGACTAACGCTCGCTACAACACATACTTAGCATGCGCTACCCATGCGCATTAGCGCGCTAGCCTTACACTTAGCGTGCGCTAACGGTTCTATTTTAGCGACATGATTGCGAACATATATACGACATTACTGGAATCGAAGGTCACAATTAAACAACAACAATATTCGAATCTCAAAGCCATCGATTCACATAATTACAACACATCATGAGCAACCATCAAAAGGCAATTGTCATTCAAAACCGAAAGTTAAAAGCAAGGATCACGTTTTGAGTATATTTTGTAGAACTCATTTGAGTTCAAAACTCGTGTTTTGAAAACTTATAGTACATAGTGGAAAAGAATTATCAATAATTCGAGTTTTCAGAACTTTCAGCCTTGTGGTCAACATACGAAAATCAACTTTTTCCTCCCTTGGAGGGCATTTTAAAAATTTTACGTGACTCCCCGAAAGGATTCGAAAACTTAAAATTCCAAGGTTTATACTCTTGCAAGAAAAATGATTTATACAAGGATACATTCAGCAATATCATTCTACATTTTAGCGCAAGACGAGAATCAACAAATATATGTCACTTACTCACGATGCACCTGTAATATCCGCAATTTTCGATTTCCGGTAATTCTTTTTTTTCGGTCGGAGTCCGTTTTGACGACTCGCTCATGACCGTTTCGTCATTCTGAGAATGATTAATTCTACACTTTTTGACATCCGAGTTCGTTTCGGTGTCGTTTCGTTGAGTTCTGTGCTTTTTAGCGACTTTTCCGCACTTGAGTTCGATTCTTGCGAATCTCGACCGAAATCATTGCTTGAGTTTCCCGCAAGTCCGTTTAACTTTGTTAGACGTGTTGTGAACTTCGGTTTGGTTATTCGATCACGTATGGTGATTTTCGGGCATTTGGGCCATTTTCGTAATTTCCCAAAGTTTGGGGTAATTACCTTCCGTTGTCGAATCTCGAGCCTTCGGGTGGTCGGAATTGTGTGTTCTACTAGCTCTTAGATTCGTCTTTGTGAGTACTTCGTAACCGTATCTTCGGTTCGTATTCGAGTTCGGGTTTCGGTGTCGCTTTTGTTGAATTCAGGATTACTAAACGACTTTTCTAAGTATGAGTTCGTCTTTGTTAGATCACCATTAATTTTTGGTAACTCCAAAATTATAAATCTTTGCAATATTATAGAACATCGAGTTAGCTTTCCAATGGTTCAAGCGGTGAGTCAATCGAGTCGGACGAGAGAGTTATGGTCGCTTTAGTTTTGGCCGAGCACTTCCAGGAGCATTTCGGCCTATTGGGGGTCCGATAGACTCTTCTGCCGGCATCCCTTATGGATATCGGTTGGGCCTATCGGCCGATAGGCCGGCCGATATGGTCTGATGTGTTACACTATAAATGTGTTGTTCTGAGCGAACAGCTCATTTCATACGCCAGAATTCCTAAGCGCCGCGAGAGAGAGGATATAGAGGGGGAGAGTTCTTCATCCGGGGGTCGATTTCCATCATTTCTTTTCGGTTGTGAGGCTCGGATAATCAATCTAACGCGTGTTCTACGGATCTTAACACTTGAATCACTCAAGGTAATATCTCTTGAAACCCTACCTTTTTGGATAATTGGGGATTTTGGGGTTTTGTCCGATTCTTTCCGTTTCGTTGATGGATTCATGATGAATATGATTATTCTTGTTGGTATTCTTAGTTTCCCTACGGATTCATGGTATATTTCGTGATTTTTACGGAACCGAGAGGGTTTGGTTGTGGTCCGCCCTCGTTGTTATTTTTGTGCGAATATACATGAATCGTAGGCGGGTTTCCGGGTGTATTCCATTTCCATAATCGTTTAGAAGTGGTTGTGATTGTGCTATTCGAATCGTTAGGTTCATTTTCGTCGATTCCTCGCGGTCGTGCTTGATTCTTCCGTTCCGTTCGTTGTCGTATTCCTTTTCGCTAGCATCGGGCGTTCCGAAGCTTCCCGGTTGAGCCGTATCCGTTCGTGGTTCCGTGCTCATGGTATCGAGGCAAGTACCTTGCTCATACTTTTCTCGTTTTATGTATATGATGATCGGTGGTCGTCTTAATGTGTTTGTTTGGTTGTTTGAAATGAAGTTTCAAAAGATTTCGGTTTGGCCTCGTTAAAGGCTTTCTTTCAAAACGCGTGTGTTTTGTGAATGGTGTTTTGAGAATTGATTATGATTCGATTATTTTGAACGTTGAAGGATTTTATGATGATACTCATATTGTTTAAGTTATGGAATCGTGTATTTCCTTATTTAATCTTGTTATCGAAATTTTGAAGAGTTTGATAATGGTGTCGAGTTAATGGCCATCTCTAGTGAGTATTCTTAATGAACTTACATTCTTAGCATATTAGTGTTGCATGAGTAACGTGTGTGTGTGTATGCTCACTACGGGTTAGATCCGACGGGGTCTCGGTAGGGCTCCACGAAGCTGTGGACCGCGAGTTTGCTTTTAACCACTGTGGGTTAGATCCGACGGGGTCTCGGCAGGGATCCACGAAGCTGTGGGTCCGCGGTTAATTGTGGTGCATTTTTGCAAATGTGATTTGATATTGGCATTTCCGGAAGTGAGTGCTTTCGAACGGTTTTCATGATTGCATGCATTGACTAAGTGTGTAAGAGGTAAGTGTTCGTTTGGCTTACTTGGCTAGGATGGCACTGGAGTATTTTGTTGTTTGTTTTAAATCCTTTATTTGTGGATTTTGATGTTGGGATACGAACCTCACAGTCGTTCTTGTGTCTTGTGAGTTGATGAGATTTGGGGCTAAAATCCCAATGGTTTTGTAAAAGTCGTTTACGGATTTGGGGCTAAAATCCCAACGGTTGGTTAATGTCATTTTTCGTAAAGTAAACCTTTGGGGCGGTGACCCCTTTTGTCTTTTGTTTTGAAAAGTAGGATTTGATAATCCTAAATTGTTTTTCTATTAAAACTCTCGATGGCATTCTAAACTGTTTTATAAATTACTTCCATTGATTTATGATATTTCGTTTTTGAAATGTTTTCTCAAACCCTTGCCTCGGGAAGTACTTTTCGTTTCGTTTGGATCTTTGAGGATCCTCGGTTATTGTTATTCGTGGAATGTGAATTGTATGGCTCGTATTTGCACTTTGTATTTGCACTAGCAAAACGGTGGAGTTTTGCTAACCCCCGAGTATTCGGGGGTGGATGTCTGTTTTTGCATTCGGGTTTTGGAGCATAACACGGGGTCGGCATGAAGGATGATGAAAGATGATCGATACTAATCACATGAGGAACCGTACATCGTGTGTTGGTTCGGTTGTACTTTATTTTCATTTCTTGTATTGTTCCCGCAAATGCACGGGTGTAGTTGTATTTTGTCCCCTGCGTGGGCATGAGTTGCATTTGAGTTGTATGTATCTATGGAAAGACCAAATCGGTCTACTGAGTCATTGTAGCCTCGAAGGCATTGTCGAGATGTTAAATGTCGTTACCATCCTGGTAGATCCTTGAGGAAAGGTTCTACGGCGTGTAATATCCCTGAGCGGATTGGGGGTGTTACATAAATGGTATCGGAGCTTAGGTTGTGAAAACCTAGGCTGTCGGGTCAGTGGTGTCTATTGAGTTTTGTCTCGTCGGATTTAGTCTGACTGAGTCGTGTCGCGACGCGTCGTTTGAGTTTGTTGGTCGTGATTAGTATCGTGGGGCGATCATCATCTTCGTGCGACCTGTGGAAGTAAGTCTCCCTTCTTTGTGTTGTGCCTCGTGTGACACGAGCTATTTTTATGATTATTTGTTAAGTGGTGGAATTTTTATGTGAATTTTGATTTCACGATATGTATTTAGTCGACTCTCGTATTTGATTTATACGAGGAGTGTCGTCACTTTTGATGTCTTTTTATTGTTGTTTTTGTCCGTGGTGATGAATTTCGAATCGATCCGCACGTTTTACAAGTTCTATTGTGGAAGCTTTGTGCTTATACGCGTTCGACTTGTTCACTAGCCAAAGGGAGGGTATTTTATCGGTGGTTTTGTTCGAATGTGGTATTTTATCGTTTATTTTCGTTTAAAGACATGTATTGTCTTGATTTTAAACGTTTTGATGCGTGTGCTAGGAGTTGTTTTAGTGAACGTCGGTATGTGTGAGTTTTGGGCATTCTCGCCTATCGATTTTTGAAAACCTTGAGTATCTTAGAAAAATAAACTTGAGACATACTTTTCAAATGACTTATTTTCTTGTGGTACATCCTAGGTGCCACAATGTATTTCAAAAATTTTTCTACCTCGAGGACCAAAATATTTGAGATATTTTCAACACTTTTATTTAGACCCGAGGGTCGAATATTTTGAAAGTTTTCACTAAGAGAAAATGTCCTCATTTTTATCAAATGCGAAATGGTTCTCCAATGTCTCGATAACGATGTTTCACGTTTGTATTTTTTGAAAGGTGATACTCAAGATCAATCGGTATTCTTCAAATTATTTTCAAAATGAGGTTTTCGTTTTTAAAACCTATCCATTCCCGTGTGAGGGCTGGGTATGTATGTATGATGTTCGCGTTGTCATTATGATATTTACTCCCGAGTATGATCGAATTGGCGGTGTGAGCGTTGAGTCGCTTTCCACACATTTGTTGCGATAGCCCCCTGTGAGAGGCGGGATGTTGGTGTTGAATATTATCGCCTCGTAGTGATTCTGCGTTGTCGCGCATGTGCGAGCTGTTAGAGCTTGGTTTGGTATGGTCGTGTGCATCGGTGATGGTTCCGTTATGCGTCGATTGTTTAATGTCTTGTTACCTTGCTCCCGTTTTTTGTGAATTTCAGGGACGAGGTCGGAGGTAATGCCCGTACTATTTTGACTTCTGTGTTTTCTCTTCCCCAGTCTATCGATTCGCTCATGTTCGTTGGTACTTTATGAACCTGTTCGGTATTTCAGTTTCATCGTCCGAACGAGCTGTGATCTTGTTGTGGGCCGATCTGGTTATCGGTGTGACTTTTTCGAGTTCGGTTCGATTCTTGTGAACTTTGTTCGGGAGTAACATCATTTGGTTCTATTAGTTCTTCTATTCGAAGTGGATCGGATTTAGAACTCTTGTGTTTTCGACTTTGTCGACTCATCATGTTCATTGACCTTTTCTGAGTTTGTCCTGCCCCTTGCCTTTGTTGATCGAACGAGGGTGGTATTAATTCGGAATTTCTCGTTCGTCGTTGTGACCTTTCAATCGTTACTCCCTTTTCTGTGGATCTGGTGCGAGTGTGCATCTTGTTGTTTTCATCGGATCATGTTTTGTCTCGAGTCGAGGTGTGAACCTCGGAGTTGCCGGTTGAACCTTATTGTTCTTCGTGATCCGAACATGATCGTTCGTTTTTTTTGTTGTCTCGATCTTTGTGGTTTGATCGTTTGATTGTTCGGTTTTTGTCAATCTCGTTTCGTGATTGGCGAACATTCAGACTCCTTCGTAATTCCCTTCAGTTTGGGAAATTAGTTTCGTTTTCAATCTTCCATCCCTTAGGCGGTGGGATTCCGTGTTTGTTCAGCGGTTGACTCGCGTTTTGATTGATGTACCGTTGGGTTGGTCAATCATATTGGTTTTCGTTTGTTGTGTTTTGTGATTGTCGGATAATTGACTTGGATATATTATCCGTTTGATGACGCTTGTCACTTGTTGGTTTTATTATATCGCTAACGGCGACGTTGTGTTGGTCGCCGTGGAGCGTGTTTTCACGCCGTATATTCCATTGCGTTGTTTGTAACGATTCGCCGTTGGGCGTTAGTTACGCATTCTTGTGTATCTCGATGAGTTTTCCTTGGCGGAATATTCCTTCTCCCTACTTGTTTTAAGTTTCGGGACGAAACTTCTTTTAAGGAGGGTAGAATGTAATATCCGCAATTTTCGATTTCCGGTAATTCTTTTTTTTCGGTCGGAGTCCGTTTTGACGACTCGCTCATGACCGTTTCGTCATTCTGAGAATGATTAATTCTACACTTTTTGACATCCGAGTTCGTTTCGGTGTCGTTTCGTTGAGTTCTGTGCTTTTAGCGACTTTTCCGCACTTGAGTTCGATTCTTGCGAATCTCGACCGAAACTGCTGTTTCGAGTTTCCCGCAAGTCCGTTTAACTTTGTTAGACGTGTTGTGAACTTCGGTTTGGTTATTCGATCACGTATGGTGATTTTCGGGCATTTGGGCCATTTTCGTAATTTCCCAAAGTTTGGGGTAATTACCTTCCGTTGTCGAATCTCGAGCCTTCGGGTGGTCGGAATTGTGTGTTCTACTAGCTCTTAGATTCGTCTTTGTGAGTACTTCGTAACCGTATCTTCCGTTCGTATTCATGTTCGGGTTTCGGTGTCGTTTTGTTGAATTCAGGATTACTAAACGACTTTTCTAAGTATGAGTTCGTCTTTGTTAGATCACCATTAATTTTTGGTAACTCCAAAAATTATAAATCTTTGCAATATTATAGAACATCGAGTTAGCTTTCCAATGGTTCAAACGGTGAGTCAATCGGAGTCCGGACGAGAGAGTTATGGTCGTTTTAGTTTTGGCCGAGCACTTCGAGGAGCCTTTCGGCCGATAGGGGGGTCGATAGACCCTACTGCCGGCATTCCTTATGGCTATCGGTTGGGCCTATCGGCCGATAGGCCGGCCGATAGGGTCTGCTGTGTTACACTATAAATGTGTGTTCTGAGCGAACAGCTCATTTCATTCGCCAGTTTTCCTAAGCGCCGCGAGAGAGAGGATATAGAAGAGAGTCCTCCATCCGGGGGTCGATTTCCATCATTTCTTTTCGGTTGTGAGGCTCGGATAATCAATCTAACGCGTGTTCTACGGATCTTAACACTTGAATCACTCAAGGTAATATCTCTTGAAACCCTACCTTTTTTGGATAATTGGGGATTTTGGGGTTTTGTCCGATTCTTTC
This sequence comes from Orobanche coerulescens, assembly GCA_033398695.1. NCBI lineage: Eukaryota > Viridiplantae > Streptophyta > Magnoliopsida > Lamiales > Orobanchaceae > Orobanche > Orobanche coerulescens. The sequence continues at coordinate 15,289 of JAWKAU010000492.1, read as the reverse complement.
CGTTTCGTTGATGGATTCATGATGAATATGATTATTCTTGTTGGTATTCTTAGTTTCCCTACGGATTCATGGTATATTTCGTGATTTTACGGAACCGAGAGGGTTTGGTTGTGGTCCGCCCTCGTTGTTATTTTTGTGCGAATATACATGAATCGTAGGCGGGTTTCCGGGTGTATTCCATTTCCATAATCGTTTAGAAGTGGTTGTGATTGTGCTATTCGAATCGTTAGGTTCATTTTCGTCGATTCCTCGCGGTCGTGCTTGATTCTTCCGTTCCGTTCGTTGTCGTATTCCTTTTCGCTAGCATCGGGCGTTAGAAGCTTCCCGGTTGAGCCGTATCCGTTCGTGGTTCCGTGCTCGTGGTATCGAGGCAAGTACCTTGCTCATACTTTTCTCGTTTTATGTATATGATGATCGGTGGTCGTCTTAATGTGTTTGTTTGGTTGTTTGAAATGAAGTTTCAAAAGATTTCGGTTTGGCCTCGTTAAAGGCTTTCTTTCAAAACGCGTGTGTTTTGTGAATGGTGTTTTGAGAATTGATTATGATTCGATTATTTTGAACGTTGAAGGATTTTATGATGATACTCATATTGTTTAAGTTATGGAATCGTGTATTTCCTTATTTAATCTTGTTATCGAAATTTTGAAGAGTTTGATAATGGTGTCGAGTTAATGGCCATCTCTAGTGAGTATTCTTAATGAACTTACATTCTTAGCATATTAGTGTTGCATGAGTAACGTGTGTGTGTGTATGCTCACTACGGGTTAGATCCGACGGGTCTCGGTAGGGCTCCACGAAGCCGTGGACCGCGAGTTTGCTTTTAACCACTGGGTTAGATCCGACGGGTCTCGGCAGGGATCCACGAAGCTGTGGGTCCGCGGTTAATTGTGGTGCATTTTTGCAAATGTGATTTGATATTGGCATTTCGGAAGTGAGTGCTTTCGAGCGGTTTTCATGATTGCATGCATTGACTAAGTGTGTAAGAGGTAAGTGTTCGTTTGGCTTACTTGGCTAGGATGGCAATCGAGTATTTTGTTGTTTGTTTTAAATCCTTTATTTGTGGATTTTGATGTTGGGATACGAACCTCCGGTCGTTCTTGTGTCTTGTGAGTTGATGAGATTTGGGGCTAAAATCCCAATGGTTTTGTAAAAGTCGTTTTACGGATTTGGGGCTAAAATCCCAACGGTTGGTTAATGTCATTTTTCGAAGTAAACCTTTGGGGCGGTGACCCCTTTTGTCTTTCGGTTTTGAAAAGTAGGATTTGATAATCCTAAATTGTTTTTCTATTAAAACTCTCGATGGCATTCTAAACTGCTTTATAAATTACTTCCATTGATTTATGATATTTCGTTTTGAAATGTTTTCTCAAACCCTTGCCTCGGGAAGTACTTTTCGCTTCGTTTGGATCTTTGAGGATCCTCGGTTATTGTTATTCGTGGAATGTGAATTGTATGGCTCGTATTTGCACTTTGTATTTGCACTAGCAAAACGGTGGAGTTTGCTAACCCCCGAGTATTCGGGGTGGATGTCTGTTTTTGCATTCGGGTTTTGGAGCATAACACGTGGTCGGCATGAAGGATGATGAAAGATGATCGATACTAATCACATGAGGAACCGTACATCGTGTGTTGGTTCGGTTGTACTTTATTTTCATTCTTGTATTGTTCTGTCAGACGGGTGTAGTTGTATTTTGTCCCCTGCGTGGGCATGAGTTGCATTTGAGTTGTATGTATCTGTGGAAAGACCAAATCGGTCTACTGAGTCATTGTAGCCTCGAAGGCATTGTCGAGATGTTAAATGTCGTTACCAGCCTGGTAGATCCTTGAGGAAAGGTTCTACGGCGTGTAATATCCCTGAGCGGATTGGGGGTGTTACAGCACCTTCAAATATTAACTACATAACACAAAATCACACAGGCTCGTATAGCTCGTGGTACAACCTGTAGTAGGGAGACTTACATCCACAGACCGCACGAAGATGATGGCTGCACCCTGATACTAATCACGGCCGACATTCCAAACGACGCGTCGCGACACGACATCAGTCAGACTCAATCTGACAAGACAAGACCCAACAATACACGACTGGACCCGACAGCCTAGGTTTCCGCAACCTAAGCTCTGATACCATAAATGTAACACCCCCAGATCAAACCGGGAATATTACACGCCGCAGACCCTCTCCGTGAGGATCCACCAGGCTAGACATCAAAACAACACATTACATTACATACCAACGAATCAAAATAACGGACCAATAGACCGATTTGGTCTTTCGTCACTGACTTACAAATCAAAATACATAAACTCATCCAGACTCATACCCACACAAGGGTAAAATACTTGCAACAACGAATCATAAGACAGCGGAAAAGACAATACAATGGACTCACTAATCGAACCCAAGCGGCCTTCGTGTGATTAGTATCATTCGTCTTTCATCATCCCTCGTGCCGATCCTGTGTCTTGCTCCCGAAAACCCGCATGTACTGACACAATACAGATATCCACCCCGATTACTCGGGGTTAGAAAACTCCACTGTTTCGCTAGTGCAAGTATAAAGTGCAAATACGAGCCATACACAACATATTCCGAGAATATAACGAAGGACTTCCCGAGATATATTTAGTTAAAAATAGTTCAAGTCTTGAAAGCAGAAACAAAGCAAGTAAGCATTTTGAAAACATTTCCAAATCTCGGGAGTTTTGAAAACATCAAAAATTGAAAATGTTCTTAATTCCTCGAAAGCCATTTAGGGTCACAGCCCCAAAGTTCATTTTTCAAAATACAAATCCGTTTAACAAAACACGGGGTCCACGACCCAAACATTCCGGTCACAAAACACAGGGTCCACGACCCGATCATCCACTTCAATTCACTTACAAGGACACATTACACATAACACATTAATCTTATGCCATTCTAGTCAAGCACCAAGACTCGATATATAATGTCTCTCGACCCCGAGCACAAAGCATTGTGATACTCCGTACAATATCACAATCAACGAAAACATCAACATCATCCTCAAGATGAAAACCACAACTGGTAACCCGCGGCCGTACCCCTTAGTATCGACCCCCAGACATCCCGTCGGACACTCCGGGTGGGAAACCACTTCCGCGGCCGTACCCCTTAGTATCGACCCCCAGACATCCCGTCGGACACTCCGGGTGGAAGTTCATCCACACACGCACCCAAGTCCACTTCCGTGGCCGTACCCCTTAGTATCGACCCCCAGACATCCCGTCGGACACTCCGGGTGGAAGGAACAACACACACACACATTCCAAAATCACAGTTGCAAACCACAAGCCTCGAAGGTCAATCACAGTATATATAGTCGAGGTACCTTACTAGAATGGCCAGTTCATCCAACATATACTCACGACCAAGTAATGATACGATTCACAAGGAAGCACAAGATTTCAACAGCACCGAACGACACAACTAATATCACTCAAACTCACATATTCATCCATAAACACGTGACTCCAAGTACATAATTTGACAAAAGAATTACACTTTACATTTACCAACGACATAATCATACGCAATGACATCACAAGAAAGTAAGGTGATTCTATACTCGACACTAGCTCGCATATTCAACTAAGCACATTAATTCCCGACACTACCTGGTCACCTTTACAAAAAGCATGATGGTAAATATTCCGATTCTTTTGAAAAATGGTTATTAATATTTATTTAGCACATATCGACGATTAACAACCATAATATCCACAAAACACGTAATGTATGGGCAAGATACTTGCCTCGACAATCGATACCGGACACTCCTACAATCACGGCTCAGTCGGGACACCTCGAACACCTACGATTCCCGTGAAGGAAAAGAATACACCCACGATCGAGAAGCTTGAAGAAAACGACGAGCGGAAGGGTTCCGACTCGAGTTCTTCACAAGAATTCGACCCTAACAACATATAATCAATAAATCATCGATCAGACGAGGAAGAATAATCGTAGAACGCCAGAAAACCCCTCTATGACATTTTACAGGACACATTCAAGGCATCGATAAAGAACTCGACCAAATCGACGAATCGAAATGAACCGAACAAGGAATAATAAAGGAAATGATATAATATATCTAAATTATCATCAATCCATCAAAATCCTAAGTTAAATCGGATTAAACGGACGAAACGAACAAAATACCCAAAATCCCCAAAATTAGATTTCTAGAAAATCTGACCTGATTCGGTAGATCGGAGGATGTTATAGGATGGATGATTGATGATATGAACTCCAAAACTTCATGGATTGATTGTCCAACAACATCTCTCCATGATTAACCAAGCTCGGCCGCGGAAGGAAGAAAACGAGTGAGAAAAATGGCCAAAACCCGTCTGCGGGGCCATAAATAGGCTGCGCGGTGTGCCGCGGCCCGGGAGTGTGCCGCGGCACGAGCCCAAAAATGGCTCCGGTGGTCGGCGGTGTGCCGCGGAGTGTGCCGCGGCACCAGTCTGATCAGTCGGCCGAAAAATGCCACAGTGTGCCGCGGCTCGGCCGGAGTGTGCGCGGCACCCGTCTTGCTCGGCGAAGGCTGCCGAAACGCTGCCGGCCGTGACTCGGCCAGAAGCTGCCGAGCACTACCGGCCGTGACTCCGCCAGTGCCGGCCTGGGCCAGGTTGCCCGGCCATGACTCGGCCGGGGCCAACTCCGACGGCCCGAACGACCCCGAAACCCGAACCTGATGTAACACCCCCAGATCAAACCGGGAATATTACACGCCGCAGACCCTCTCCGTGAGGATCCACCAGGCTAGACATCAAAACAACACATTACATTACATACCGACGAACCAAAATAACGGACCAATAGACCGATTTGGTCTTTCGTCACTGACTTAAAAATCAAAATACATAAACTCATCCAGACTCATACCCACACAAGGGTAAAATACTTGCAACAACGAACAATAAGACAGCGGAAAAGACAATACAATGGACTCGACTAATCGAACCCAAAGCGGCCTTCGTGTGATTAGTATCATTCGTCTTTCATCATCCCTCGTGCCGATCCCGTGTCTTGCTCCCAAAACCTCGCATGTACTGGACACAATACTGAGATATCCACCCCAGGTGCTGGGGTTAGCAAAACTCCTTTGTTTCGCTAGTGCAAGTATAAAGTGCAAATACGAGCCATACACAACACATTCCGAGAATATAACGAAAGACTTCCCGAGATATATTTAGTTAAAAATAGTTCAAGTCTTGAAAGCAGAAACGAAGCAAGTAAGCATTGTGAAAACATTTCCAATTCTCGGGAGTTTTGAAAACATCAGAAATTAAAAAGGTTCTTAATTCCTCGAAAGCCATTTAGGGTCACAGCCCCAAAGTTCATTTTTCAAAATACAAATCCGTTTAACAAAACACGGGGTCCACGACCCAACCATTCCGGTCATAAAACACAGGGTCCACGACCCGATCATCCACTTCAATTCACTTACAAGGTCACATTACACATAACACATTATTCCTATGCCACTCTAGCCAAACACCACGACTCGAAATATAATGTCTCTCGACCCCGAGCACAAAGCATTGTGATACTCCGGACAATATCACAATTAACGAAAACATCAACGTCATCCTCAAGATGAAAACCACAACTGGTAACCCGCGGCCGTACCCCTTAGTATCGACCCCCAGACATCCCGTCGGACACTCCGGGTGGGAAACCACTTCCGCGGCCGTACCCCTTAGTATCGACCCCCAGACATCCCGTCGGACACTCCGGGTGGAAGTTCATCCACACACACACCCAAGTCCACTTCCGTGGCCGTACCCCTTAGTATCGGCCCCCAGACATCCCGTCGGACACTCCGGGTGGAAGGAACAACACACACACACGTTCCCAAAATCACAGTTGCAAACCACAAGCCTCGAAGGTCAATCACAGTATATATAGTCGAGGTACTTTACTAGAATGGCCAGTTCATCCAACATATATTCATAACCCAGAACTAATATTATCAACAAGAAAGCACACTATTCCAAAAACACCGAACGGCACAACCAATATCACATAAATTCACATAATTCATCGATAACCACATGTCTCCACGTACAGCTTAAACAAAGGACTAAACTTCAAAACTTACCGACGACGTAATCACACACAATGGCATCACACGAAAGTATTACGATCTTATACTCAACATTAATACACGTATTCAATTAAGCATATTAATTCTCGGAACACACGAGTCGTCTTTACGAAAACTATGTTGGTAAATATACCGATACTTTTGAAAAAGATGGTTATGAATATTTATTTAGCACATATCGACGATTAACAACCATTATATCCACAAAACACGTAATGTATGGGCAAGATACTTGCCTCGATACCACGAGCTCGGAACCACGAACGGATACGGCTCAACCGGGAAGCTTCGGAACGCCCGATGCTAACGAAAAGGAATACGACAACGAACGGAACGGAAGAATCAAGCACGACCGCGAGGAACCGACGAAAATGAACCTAACGATTCGAATAGCACAATCACAACCACTTCTAAACGATTACGGAAATGGAATACACCCGGAAACCCGCCTACGATTCATGTATATTCGCACAAAAATAACAACGAGGCGGACCACAACCAAACCCTCTCGATTCCGTAAAAATCACGAAATATACCATGAATCCGTAGGGAAACTAAGAATATCAACAAGAATAATCATATTCATCATGAATCCATCAACGAAACGGAAAGAATCGGACAAAACCCCAAAATCCCCAATTATCCAAAAAGGTAGGGTTTCAAGAGATATTACCTTGAGTGATTCAAGTATTAAGATCCGTAGAACACGCGTTAGATTGATTAACCGAGCCTCCCAACCGGAAAGAAATGATGAAGATCGACCCCCGGGTGAAGAACTCTCCCCCTCTATCTCCTCTCCCTCGCGACGCAGTGGAAAAAAAATGGGAAATGAGCTGCTCACGCTCAAAACAACACATTTATAGTGTAACACAGCAGAACCTATCGGCCGGCCTATCGGCCGATAGGCCCAACCGATAGCCATACGGAAAGCCAGCAGTAGAGTCTATCGACCCCCCTTATCGGCCGAAAGGCTCCTGGAAGTGCTCGGCCAAAAACTGAAACGACCATAACTCTCTCGTCCGGACTCCGATTGACTCACCGTTTGAACCATTGGAAAGCTAACTCGATGTTCTATAATATTGCAAAGATTTATAATTTTTGGAGTTACCAAAAATTAATGGTGATCTAACAAAGACGAACTCATACTTAGAAAAGTCGTTTAGAAATCCTGAATTCAACAAAACGACACCGAAACCCGAACCTGAATACGAACCGAAGATACGGTTACGAAGTACTCACAAAGACGAATCTAAGAGCTAGTAGGACACACAATTCCGACCACCCGAAGGCTCGAAATTCGACAACGGAAGGTAATTACCCCAAACTTTGGGAAATTACGAAAATGGCCCAATTGCCCGAAAATCACCATACGTCAACGAATAATCAAACCGAAGCTCACAACACGTATAACAACGTTAAATGAACTTACGAAAAACCCCAAACGACAGTTTCGAACGAGATTCGCAAGAACCGAACTCAAGCGCGGAAAAGTCGCTAAAAAGCACGGAACTCAACAAAGCAGCACCGAAACAAACTCGGATGATAAAAAGTGCAGAATTAATCATTCTCAGAATGACGAAATGGCCATGAGCGAGTCGTCAAAACAGACTTCCGCCGAAAAAGAAATTACCGGAAATCGAAAATTGCGGATATTACATTCTACCCTCCTTAAAAGAAGTTTCGTCCCGAAACTTAAAACAAGTAGGGAGAAGAAATATTCCGCCAGGAAAAACTCAACGAGACACACAAGAATGCGTAACTAACGCCCAACGGCGAAATGTTACAAACAACGCAAAGGAATATACGGCGTGTAAACACGCTCCACGGTGACCAACACAACGTCGCCGTTAGGGATATAATAAAACCGACAAGTGACAAGCGTCATCAAACGGATACTATAGCCAAGTCAATTATCCGATAATCACAAAACACAACGAACGAAAATCAATATGATTGACCAACCCAACGGTACATCAATCAAAACGCGAGTCAACCGCTGAACAAACACGGAATCCCATCGCCTAAGGGATGGAAGATTGAAAACCAAACTAATTTCCCGAACTAAAGGGAATTGCGAAGGAGCCTGAACGTTCAACAATCACGAAACGAGAACAAAAACCGAACAAACAAACGATCGAGACAACAAAAATCGAACAATCATGTTCGAATCACAAAGAACAATAAAGTTCAAACAACAACTCCGAGGATGATCTGGTGAGAACTACAAGACATGCATTGCCGAAGATCCACAGGAAAGGGAATAGCGATTGAAAAGTCACAACGACAAATAAGTTATTCCGAAATGATATCACACTCGTTCGATAAACAAAAACAAGGGCAGGACAAGCTCAGAAATGTCAACGAACATAAATGAGTCGACAGAGTCGAAAACACAAGAGTTCCAAAGCCGATCCACTTCGAATAAAAGAACTAGTAGAACCAGATGATGTCACTCCCAAACAAGGTTCACAAGAATCGAACTGAACCCGAAAAAGTAACATCGATAACCAGATCGACCCACAACAAGATCACAGCTCGTTCGGACGATGAAACCGAAATATAGAACAAGTTCATAAAGTACCAACAATCATGAACGAATCGATAGACTGGGGAAAGAGAAAATACAGCAGTCGAAATAGTACGGGCATTACCTCCGACCTCGTCCACGAAATTCACAAAAACGGGAGCAAGGTAACAAGACATTAAACAATCGACGCATAACGGAACCATCACCGATGCACACGGTCATACCAAATCAAGCTCTAACAGCTCGCACATGCGCGACAACGCAGAAATTGCCATGAGGCGACAACATTCAATACCAACACTCCGCCTCTCACAGGGGCTAGCACAACCAATGTGTGGAAAGCGTCTCAACGCTCACACCGCCAATTCGGTCATACTCGGGAGAAAGCATCAAAAGGACAACGCGAACATCACACATACATACCCAGCCCTCAAACGGGAATGGATAGGTTTTAAAAACGAAAACCTCATTTTGAAAATAATTTAGAAGAACACCGATTGATCTTGAGTATCATCTTTCAAAAAAAGTACAATCGTGAAACATCGTTATCGAGACATTGGGGAACCATTTTGCATTTGATAAAAAAATGAGGACATTTTCTCTTAGTGGAAACTTTCAAAATATTCGACCCTCGGGTCTAAATAAAAGTGTTGAAAATATCACAAAACATTTTGGTCCTCGAGGTAGAAAATTTTTGGAATATATTGTGGCACCTGGATGTACCACAAGAAAATAACTCATTAAAAAAAATTATGTCTCGAAATTTGTTTTTCTAAGATACTCAAGGTTTTCAAAAGTCCAATAGGCCAGAATGCCCAAAACTCACACATACCGACGTTCACTAAAACAACTCATAGCACACGCATCAAAACGTTTAAAATCAAGACAATACATGTCTTTAAAAGGAAATAAACGACAAAATGCCACATTCAGAACAAAACCACCGATAAAATACCCTCCGCATCTTGGCTAGTGAACAAGTCGAACGCGTATAAGCACAAAGCTTCCACAATAGAACTTGTAAAACGTGCAAATCGATTCGAAAATCATCAACAACGGAGAAAAAAACAACAATAAAAAGACATCACAAACGACGACACTCCTCGTATAAATCAAATACGAGAGTCGACTAAATACATATCGTGAAATCAAAATTCACATAAAATTCCACCACTTAACAAATAATCATAAAAATAGCTCGTGTCACACGAGACACAACACAAGGAAGGGAGACTTACTTCCACAGGTCGCACGAAGATGATGGTTGCACCTTGATACTAATCACGGCCGACATCCCAGACGACGTGTCGCGACACGACTCAGTCAGACAAAATCTGACAATACAAGACTCAACAACACATAACTCGACCCGACAGCCTAGGTTTCCTCAACCTAAGCTCTGATACCATAAATGTAACACCCCCAGATCAAACCGGGAATATTACACGCCGCAGACCCTCTCCGTGAGGATCCACCAGGCTAGACATCAAAACAACACATTACATTACATACCGACGAACCAAAATAACGGACCAATAGACCGATTTGGTCTTTCGTCACTGACTTAAAAATCAAAATACATAAACTCATCCAGACTCATACCCACACAAGGGTAAAATACTTGCAACAACGAACAATAAGACAGCGGAAAAGACAATACAATGGACTCGACTAATCGAACCCAAAGCGGCCTTCGTGTGATTAGTATCATTCGTCTTTCATCATCCCTCGTGCCGATCCTGTGTCTTGCTCCCGAAAACCCGCATGTACACGGACACAATACAGATATCCACCCCGATTACTGGGGGTTAGCAAAACTCCTTTGTTTCGCTAGTGCAAGTATAAAGTGCAAATACGAGCCATACACAACACATTCCGAGAATATAACGAAAGACTTCCCGAGATATATTTAGTTAAAAATAGTTCAAGTCTTGAAAGCAGAAACGAAGCAAGTAAGCATTGTGAATACATTTCCAATTCTCGGGAGTTTTGAAAACATCAGAAATTAAAAAGGTTCTTAATTCCTCGAAAGCCATTTAGGGTCACAGCCCCAAAGTTCATTTTTCAAAATACAAATCCGTTTAACAAAACACGGGGTCCACGACCCAACCATTCCGGTCATAAAACACAGGGTCCACGACCCGATCATCCACTTCAATTCACTTACAAGGTCACATTACACATAACACATTATTCCTATGCCACTCTAGCCAAACACCACGACTCGAAATATAATGTCTCTCGACCCCGAGCACAAAGCATTGTGATACTCCGGACAATATCACAATTAACGAAAACATCAACGTCATCCTCAAGAAGAAAACCACAACTGGTAACCCGCGGCCGTACCCCTTAGTATCGACCCCCAGACATCCCGTCGGACACTCCGGGTGGGAAACCACTCCCGCGGCCGTACCCCTTAGTATCGACCCCGGACATCCCGTCGGACACTCCGGGTGGAAGTTCATCCACACACACACCCAAGTCCACTTCCGTGGCCGTACCCCTTAGTATCGGCCCCCAGACATCCCGTCGGACACTCCGGGTGGAAGGAACAACACACACACACGTTCCCAAAATCACAGTTGCAAACCACAAGCCTCGAAGGTCAATCACAGTATATATAGTCGAGGTACTTTACTAGAATGGCCAGTTCATCCAACATATATTCATAACCCAGAACTAATATTATCAACAAGAAAGCACACTATTCCAAAAACACCGAACGGCACAACCAATATCACATAAATTCACATAATTCATCGATAACCACATGTCTCCACGCATGGCTTAAACAAAGGACTAAACTTCAAAACTTACCGACGTAATCACACACAATGGCATCACACGAAAGTATTACGATCTTATACTCAACATTAATACACGTATTCAATTAAGCATATTAATTCTCGGAACACACGAGTCGTCTTTACGAAAACCATGTTGGTAAATATACCGATACTTTTGAAAAAGATGGTTATGAATATTTATTTAGCACATATCGACGATTAACAACCATTATATCCACAAAACACGTAATGTATGGGCAAGATACTTGCCTCGATACCACGAGCTCGGAACCACGAACGGATACGGCTCAACCGGGAAGCTTCGGAACGCCCGATGCTAACGAAAAGGAATACGACAACGAACGGAACGGAAGAATCAAGCACGAACGCGAGGAACCGACGAAAATGAACCTAACGATTCGAATAGCACAATCACAACCACTTCTAAACGATTACGGAAATGGAATACACCCGGAAACCCGCCTACGATTCATGTATATTCGCACAAAAATAACAACGAGGGCGGACCACAACCAAACCCTCTCGATTCCGTAAAAATCACGAAATATACCATGAATCCGTAGGGAAACTAAGAATATCAACAAGAATAATCATATTCATCATGAATCCATCAACGAAACGGAAAGAATCGGACAAAACCCCAAAATCCCCAATTATCCAAAAAGGTAGGGTTTCAAGAGATATTACCTTGAGTGATTCAAGTATTAAGATCCGTAGAACACGCGTTAGATTGATTAACCGAGCCTCCCAACCGGAAAGAAATGATGAAGATCGACCCCCGGGTGAAGAACTCTCCCCCTCTATCTCCTCTCCCTCGCGACGCAGTGGAAAAAAAATGGGAAATGAGCTGCTCACGCTCAAAACAACACATTTATAGTGTAACACAGCAGAACCTATCGGCCGGCCTATCGGCCGATAGGCCCAACCGATAGCCATACGGAAAGCCGGCAGTAGAGTCTATCGACCCCCCTTATCGGCCGAAAGGCTCCTCGAAGTGCTCGGCCAAAAACTGAAACGACCATAACTCTCTCGTCCGGACTCCGATTGACTCACCGTTTGAACCATTGGAAAGCTAACTCGATGTTCTATAATATTGCAAAGATTTATAATTTTTGGAGTTACCAAAAATTAATGGTGATCTAACAAAGACGAACTCATACTTAGAAAAGTCGTTTAGAAATCCTGAATTCAACAAAACGACACCGAAACCCGAACCTGAATACGAACCGAAGATACGGTTATGAAGTACTCACAAAGACGAATCTAAGAGCTAGTAGGACACACAATTCCGACCACCCGAAGGCTCGAAATTCGACAACGGAAGGTAATTACCCCAAACTTTGGGAAATTACGAAAATGGCCCAATTGCCCGAAAATCACCATACGTCAACGAATAATCAAACCGAAGCTCACAACACGTATAACAACGTTAAATGAACTTACGAAAAACCCCAAACGACAGTTTCGAACGAGATTCGCAAGAACCGAACTCAAGCGCGGAAAAGTCGCTAAAAAGCACGGAACTCAACAAAGCAGCACCGAAACGAACTCGGATGATAAAAAGTGCAGAATTAATCATTCTCAGAATGACGAAATGGCCATGAGCGAGTCGTCAAAACAGACTTCCGCCGAAAAAGAAATTACCGGAAATCGAAAATTGCGGATATTACACCTGAATACGAATCGATGATACGGTTACGACGTACTCGCAAAGACGAATCTAAGAGCTAAGAGAACACACAATTCCGACCACCCGAAGGCTCGGAATTCAACAACGGAAGTAATTACCCAAAACTTTGGGAAATTACGAAAATGGCCCAAAACGTCCGAAAATCACGATACGCGATCGAAACACCAAACCAAAGCTCGCAACATGAATAATAACATTAAATGAACTTACGAGAAACTCGAAACGACAGTTTCGGACGATATTCGCAAGAATCGCACTCATGTGCGGAAAAGTCGCTAAAAAGCTCGGAACTCAACAAAACGGTACCGAAACGAACTCGGATGACAAAAAGTGCAGAATTAATCATTCTCGAAATGACGAAACGGTCATGAGCGAGTCGTCAAAACGGACTCCGGCTGAAAAAGAAATTTACCGAAAAATCGGAAATTGCGGATATTACAGCCACGGCATGAAAGCCGTATCACAAGTAGGGCAGAAGCCACGGCATGAAAGCCGTATCACAAGTAGGGATGGTATGCTATCTTGAGTCAGCCATCACCATCCTCGACAGTCCCAACTCAACACCTCGATTGCCTTAGAACGGCTAACCGATGACAATGATGCAGCGGATGATTCCATGAATGCTTGAGCGCTTCGATTTCTTATAATGGCTAATCGATATGAACGATATGACGAATGATTGAATAACTCGATTGCCTTAGAACGGTCAATCGATACAATGATATAGTGTATGATTGAACATTTCGATTTGCCTGCGAACGGCAATTCGATAACAATGATATGAAGGATGCCTCGGTACCTTTAATCGGTTACCGACGACGAAGGTGAGAAATGAATAAGCCAATGCCTTTAATCGGCGTGTACAGTTTTAATGACAATCCAAAAAGGAATAACAATAAATATTTGGCAAAATTGCCGAAAGGTATCGTATCGAACGATCTCTTAATATCAATGAATTCATGAAGAGACTAAGTCTCGGAATGATACAACACATTTATACACATATATGATGACATTAATCTCATTGACTAGTACAAGTATAAAACTTGCCTCAAACCGAAGGCGAGAAGGTACTTCCACGATCAACGTCCTTAATGAAATTATCGGCCGCTCGAACAACCTTGAACAACATAAATACCAACAATTCTCTTAATACACGAATCAAGCATGATCACAACCAACTCAAAAGTCGATACAACAATACCCGAAACTCATTGGGGCATTAAAACAAACGCGTTGTAAACAATATCCAATTGTTTACAACCAAAACTCAATTACATCCGAAACCAACTTCCAATGAATGATTCAAACCCACAAAAACTCATGAATACTATCAATAATCCAAAATGAATATCCGAAAAACCCCCAATTTCAACTCGATATTCAAAGTGTTCTTGAATAATCCCTCAATAATCCAATGAATCCTTATATAAACTCATAATCATATACATGTCCCTTCATATAACATGATTATAACGTCCAAAATATCATATCTCAACACAAAATCGAAGTCCAAAGTGTTGAAGGAATTACCTCTTGAAGATCCAAGTGTTTTAATCCGAAGAACACGCGTTAGATTGATTATCCGGGCTTCACGATCGAAAGGAGATGAAGAAATTCAAACACCCAAATGATTTGTGAAGGAAAAACCTTCCCTCAAGCTTCTCTCTCTCGTAAAAGGTGGAAAAAACTGGAAGGAAATGGCTGAAATGTTGAAAAAACGGATTTAAAGGGGTTGACTACCCTGCCGGACACGGCCCGTGCCGATCGGCACGGTCGTGTCGCACAGCTGGCCGACAGGGACTCGACCGTGTCCTGCTTGACACGGTCGCGGCGCGGAGGGCCTTCCGACAGTGACCCGTCCGACAGCGACTCGGCATGACTCGACCGTGCCAGACGACACGGTCGGGCGTGTTGGGCAGACGATTCTGGCTTATCCGGAAGGGTTCGACTCGGCCGTGCCAGACGACACGGTCGGGTCCTGAGGCAGACACTTCGGCATCTTCCGGACGAGTACGGCACGGGCCGTGTCGGACGACACGGCCGAGTTCGTTCGGCAGTGATCGGCCAATACTGAAAAATGAGCGGTTGAGCTAAAATGACCATAACTCTCTCGTCCGGACTC
>JAWKAU010000491.1:0-69239 GCA_033398695.1 Orobanche coerulescens | reverse complement strand
TTGTGTTATTGAGGTTGTTCGAGCGTAGATATTTCATTTAGGGCGTTGTTCGTGGGCGGACATTCATCATCGGTATTGTGTAAGTAAATTCTTACTCGGTTAAAAGGATATTCATTCCTTTTATCGTTGTTCATTCATAATCATAACTCATTCATCATTGTATTAATCGTATCAAAACTTCGTCATTGTCAATTAATCACCTCGGTCATAAGGAGCAGCGGTTCCGATCATTTCATTGAGCTATCATTCATTTCACCATCATTGATCTTGGTGAGTCATTATTCATTTTCATTGTCACTTTTGTCATATTGTGGCATTAGGGTCATCTTGGCGTGCCGGTTGGTATGTGTAGGATTTTCATGTCGGGCACATCATAGTCGTGTGTTGGTTGGTGGCCTCCCCTTGGACTGGGCACACGCGTCGATTGCTCGTGAGCCGGAGTAGGTACAAGACCCCGCGGGGTGGCTCGTTGGTGGCTTGTGCACGGACACATTTCCATCCGGACGTAGTGTGGCGCCATTCCTTTGAGCCGTCTTGATTAGTCGATGCATATAGCATGTTTGATTGCGTATGTTTCGGCAGGATAATTCATAATTTGGATATATCATGATTGTGTATTTTCAACCCTTGAGGATTGTTGTTACGTATGGCGGCCGTTGGGGATGTTGTTTTTAGTCATGGCAAGGCTAAGGCACGGGAGAGCACGGTGACGGCGAGTCAGTGATACTAGTAGGGGGCCCCGATGCATTCGATCATTCATTCGATCATTTATGTTTCCTTTATTCATTCCCTGCAGACATTAGTTTGAATGCTCATTTCATTCAGTGTTGTGTATTTTATCGTCACATAAAATACACATGTATTTTATTTTATCCTGGGTGTTGTATAAAACTCCTCATCGGAGTAATTGATGTTGTAATGTGGTTCGGTACTACATTTACCTGTGTAATTCATTCATTCTCATTCGCCTGGTGGGTCCCAATCGGGGGTCCACGGCACTGTAATATCCGCCTAGTTTGGGGTGTTACAGGTCGGTTGTCTTCGGTCTTCGTCATACCCAAAATAATACTTCCATCATTGAAAAAATGCATCCTATACAAATTTTCTAGTAAAAATAAATAGGCTCAAAACGGCCTTTACAACCCAATCGAATCGAACAAATCAAAAACTAAGTCCACGAGCTATATCACCATCACATAAGGATTCCATACAACATGTAATGGCAACGAAATTAAACAATTAATTTTAATATAAATTAATCTAATTAATCTATAAAATTAATCTATTCAATTTCTACTATATTAATCCAATTAATATAAAGTGGCATTAAAATTAAATAATCAATTAATATATTAATCCAATCAATATAAAATTAATCTATTCAATTTTAATGGTATTAATCAAATTAATACTAATAATCATCATTTTAATTCGTTCGAAGTAATCCGGCCAAAAATAATATTCTCGTTTAATTTATTTCCCTTAACTCAAAAATATTCCAAATATTAATTTAGTCAAATTAAAATCCAATTTAAATTTTGGGAAATAATTACAACGAAATATAAACTTAAAACGGAGTCCCGGACAATCCGATTTTAGGCCCAGCCCGCGGCCCGATTCAAAATCGGGCCAAAAACCCGAGGGCTGCCTGGCCGAGCCACTGCTCGGCAGGCTGGCCGATCATTCTCGGCCGCTGTGGCCGAGACATGGCCGATCATGCTCGGCAGTCTGGGCAGGCAGCCCAGGCAGTGCTGCCAGCACCCTGCCGACAGCCCCGTTTCTTCGTTTTTCGGCCCGTTTCAAAAAACGTGATGCTACAACGAACAATTTAAAATCTACAATTATTCCAAACATGATTCTAAATCATAATCATCATCCAAAAGCATTCAAAATGCACAAATAATCGTATATACGGAAACATTGACCTCGCTCCGATACCACTGTTGGGATTCCGAAAATAAAACGAAATACGCAGCGGAAATAAATACGAATCCCAAACAGGATCGATCAAGTAACGTATATACGAAAAAAAAATACATACAAAGGTAAAGATTCATACCCTTGAAGCCATTGAAATAATTCTTCGTAAAGTGTAGACGATGATCACGATCCGTCCGAACACGAAATCCCTTCGTTCCAAGCACCGAAAATTTGAAGCCTCTACTTCACACGTCGGAAGTTGCCGGAAAAATCTACAACACTCCGTTCTATGAAGAACACGGCTAGGAAGTATTGTAGGAATTTTTTCTCTCTTAATTTTTCTTACTTCTTTTCACCTCAAAGATGAACAAAATGAAGAAGGAAAATTTTTCTCTCTCCTCACTTAAGAAAACTCACGGCAGGCTGATATCTCATGAAATGAGTATGTTGTAAGTTTGTTGTTATCTCATCTCATTATATATAATGTAATGATATATATATTATAAAGGAATAATTATTCCTTTACAACTATCATTCACAATTATGTGGGAATCTCAACTCTAAGTGAGTTCCCACACACATGCAAGATCATGCCATGCCATGAGGAGTGGGTGGCCACAAGGAAGTTTCCTAGAAAACGTGCCGAGCCACTCGGCTCGTGTCTGACGTCGTCAAACGACTCAGTTAAATACACTCCTTTTAATCATCAATGTATTTATATTAATTAATTAATCTAATTAATTAATTATATCAAATACAAATATATATATTTCTCTAAGAAATATAATTTATGAATTAAATTAATTACCGGTAACTTAATTTAAATTAATAAGACCGATATTTGATTTATCGATAAATCATAATTAGATATCGATATCTAATATTAATAGAGAGATAATAAATTCACATTTATCCGTCAACGCTCACGATGCGCGACTCAGTGAGGTCCGTCTCGGCCAGGCATTGGGAGGAACCAATGAGTGCGGGCGGCACTTGCCGACTAGCGGGCCGCCTTTGTAAACCCCAGGCGAGAACGAATGAAGGGATCATTCCCGAGAACCATTATGTCGTGAATATATACGTATAGACCCTTCATCGGATGTCCGGTCAAGTCTTGGTCACGGTAAAGTCAAACCCTACTGTTGACTAAACTCTATACATGTGTTAATGCAAATCAAGGCATGATTAATAGTGTATCTAATATGACTATATCGAATGCTTTGGCCAAAGACTTATGATCTTATTAGCCAAAAACCGTATAGGACAATCGCCTGCTCACAAACAGGAGATAGAATCCTTTCATGGCGTACGGTAAAGGCGCTACTGCCCGTATAGTCCGCACTTAGGTCGACTAAGCAATTAAGCAAATGAGTCTAAAAACTCTAATGAAAAACTAAAGCGTCACGAGCACATCTTCTCGAACCCTCAAGTCAAAGGTCAACGTATACTATCACAACCTTTCGATTCGTCATCGACTCTCCGAGAGTGAATACCGTGTGACTGAATCGAGTATGAGTCGTGTTCGAGTATACTGGCCCCACCAATATACTTATAACTATGCTATCAAGACGTGCACACGTCCTAGCATCAGTTATACAAGTCATATTAAAACTTAATGCCCATTTTAAGTTTATTGACTTGCGAACAATTTACGTAAATAAACTTTAAACACTTCCAGTACATTTTCTCTTATCCCATAACGAGAATGGAATGTTCGATTTATTTACATGGACTTCACTTCAATGTTTACCAAGTCAAGAATGCAATTGAAATACAATAAACAGTGAATGAATCGTATTGCCTTTTTATTAATTATTCCATAATTACAAGTATAATGCCCTTACTCTCTCATCCCCTGAGTGGCATTCGAGGGCATATTCCTAACATGAAGTTCCTTTGGATTTGAATTTAAGGTTTATGAGTTTCCTACAAGACTAGGCTCATGAAGTTCCTTTGGATTCCGATTAAAGGTTCAAGAGGTTCCTAGAGACTAGGCTCATGAAATTCCATTCGATTAGGATTAAAGGTTCATTAGGTTCCTAGAAGACTAGGCTCATGTAGTTCCTTCAAATTCGGATTAAAGGTTCATGAGATTCCTAAAGGACAAGGCTCATGAAGTTCCTTTGGATTCATATTTAAGGTACATGAGTTTTCTAGAATTTGGGCTCATGAAGTTCCATTGGATTTGAATTTAAGGTTCATGAGGTTTCTAGAAGACTAGGCTCATGAAGTTCCCTTGGATTCGAATTAAAGGTTCATGAGGTTCCAAGAGGACTAGGCTTATGAAGTTCCATTGGATTTGGATTTAAGTTTCATGAAATTCCAAGAACACTAGGCTGTTGAAGTTCCTTTGGATTCAGATTAAAGGTTCATGAGGTTCCTCGAGGACTACGATCATGAAGTCCCTTTATATTCGGATTAAAGGTTCATGAGTTACCTAAAGGACTAGGCTCATGAAGTTCCTCCATTGGATTTGGATTTAAGGTTCATGAGGTTCTTAGAAGACTAGGCTCATGAAGTTCCTTTGAATTTTTATTTAAGATTCATGAGGTTCATAGAGGACTAGGCTCATGAAGTTCCTTTGGATTTGGATTTAAAGTTCATGAGGTTCATAGAGGACTTGGCTTATGAAGTTCCATTGGATTTGGATATACGGTTCATGAGGTTCCTAGAGGACTAGGCTCATGAAGTTGCATTAGATTTGAATTTAAGGTTCATAAGGTTCCTAGAAGACTAGACTCATGAAGTTTCTTTGGATTCGGATTAAAGATTCATGAGGTTCTAAGAGGACTAGGCTCATAAAGTTCTATTGGATTTGGATTTAAGGTTCATGAGATTCCGAAAAGACTAGGCTCATGACGTTCCTTTGGATTCAGATTAAAGGTTCATGAGGTTTTTAGAGGACTAGGATCATGAAGTCCCTTTATATTTGGATTAAAGGTTCATGAGTTTCCTAAAGGACTAGGCTCATGAAGTTCCTCCATTGGATTGGAATTTTAGGTTTCCGAGGTTCCTAGAGGACTAGGCTCATAAAGTTCCATTGGATTTGGATTTAAGTTTCATGACGTTCCTAGAAGGCTAGGCTCATGAAGTTCCTTTGAATTTTGATTTAAGATTCATAAGGTTCATAGAGGACTAGGCTCATGAAGTTCCTTTGGATTCGGATTAAAGGTTCATGAGGTTCCAAGAGTACTAGGCTCATGAAGTTCCATTAGATTTGGATTTAAGGTTCATGAGATTCCTAGAAGACTAGGCTCATGAAGTTCCTCAATTGGATTTTAATTTAAGGTTCCCGAGATTCCTGGAGGACTAGGCTCATGAAGTTCCATTGGATTTGAATTTAAGGTTTATGAGGTTCTTAGAAGACTAGGCTCATGAAGTTCCTTTGGATTCGGATTAAAGGTTCATGAGGTTCCTAGAGACTATGATCATGAAGTTCCTTTGGATTCGGATTAAAGGTTCATGAGGTTCCTAGAGGACTAGTATCATGAAGTCCTTTTATATTCGGATTAAAGGTTCATGAGTTTCCTAAAGGACTAGGCTCATAAGTTCCTCCATTGGATTTGAATTTAAGGTTCAGGTTCATAGATAACTAGGCTCATGAAGTTCCATTGGATTTGGATTTAAGGTTCATGAGGTTCCTAAAGGCTAGGCTCATGAAGTTTCTTTGAATTTTGATTTAAGATTCATGAGGTTCAAGAGGCCCGAAGTTCCATTGGATTTGGATTTAAGGTTCATGAGGTTCAACGAGGACTAGGCTCATGCAGTTCCATTGGATTTGGATTTAAGGTTCATGAGGTTCCTAGAGGACTAGTATCAAGAAGATCCATTAGATTTGAATTAACGGTTCATGAGATTCCTAGAAGACTAGGCTCATGAAGTTCTTTTGGATTCGGATTAAAAGTTCATCAGTTCCAAGAGGACTAGGCTCATGAAGTTCCAATGGATTTGGATTTAAGGTTCATGAGATTCCTAGAAGATTATGCTCTTGAAGTTCCTTTGGATTCGGATTAAAGGTTCATCGGGTTCTGAGGACTGGGATCATGAAGTCCCTTTATATTCGGATTAAAGGTTCATGAGTTTCTTAAAGGATTAGGCTCATGAAGTTCCTCCATTGGATTTGAATTTAAGGTTCCCGAGGTTCCTAGAGGACTAGGCTCATGAAGTTCCATTGGATTTGGATTTAAGGTTCATGAGTTTCTTATAGGACTAGGCTCATGAAGTTCTTTTGGATTTGAATTAAGGTTTATGAGTTTCCTAGAACACTAGGCTCATGAAGTTCCTTTGGATTCCGATTAAAGGTTCATGAGGTTCCTAGAGACTAGGCTCATGAAGTTCCATTGGATTAGGACTAAAGGTTCATGAGGTTCCTAGAAGACTAGGCTCATGTAGTTCCTTCAGATTCGGATTAAAGGTTCATGAGGTTCCTAGAGGACTAGGCTCATGAAGTTCCTTTGGATTCATATTTAAGGTACATGAGTTTCCTAGAGGACTGGGATCATGAAGTTCCATTGGATTTGAATTTAAGGTTCATGAGGTTCCTAGAAGATTAGGCTCATGAAGTTCCCTTGGATTCGAATTAAAGGTTAATGAGGTTCCAAGAGGACTAGGCTTATGAAGTTCCATTGGATTTGGATTTAAGTTTCATGAGATTCCTAGAACACTAGGCTCATGAAGTTCCTTTGGATTCAGATTAAAGGTTCATGAGGTTCCTAGAGGACTAGGATCATGAAGTCCCTTTATATTCGGATTAAAGGTTCATGAGTTTCCTAAATGACTAGGCTCATGAAGTTCCTCCATTGGATTTGGATTTAAGGTTCATGAGGTTCCTAGAAGGCTAGGCTCATGAAGTTCCTTTTAATTTTGATTTAAGATTCACGAGGTTCATAGAGGACTAGGCTCATGAAGTTCATTTGGATTTGGATTTAAGGTTCATGAGGTTCATAGAGGACTAGGCTCATGAAGTTCCATTGGATTTGGATATAAGGTTCATGAGGTTCCTAGAGGACTAGGCTCATGAAGTTCCATTAGATTTGAATTTAAGGTTCATGAGGTTCCTAGAAGACTAGGCTCATGAAGTTCCTTTGGATTCGGATTAAAGATTCATGAGGTTCCAAGAGGACTAGGCTCATAAAGTTCCATTGGATTTAGATTTAAGGTTCATGAGATTCCGAGAAGACTAGGGTCATGATGTTCCTTTGGATTCAGATTAAAGGTTCATGAGGTTCCTAGAGGACTAGGATCATGAAGTCCATTTATATTCGGATTAAAGGTTCATGAGTTTCCTAAAGGACTAGGCTCATGAATTTCCTTTGGATTTAGATTTAAAGTTCATGAGGTTCCTAGAGGACTAGTCTCATGAAGTTCCTTTGTATTTGGATTTAAAGTTCATGAGGTTCCTAGAGGACTAGTCTCATGAAGTTCCTTTGTATTTGGATTTAAAGTTCATGAGATTCCTAGACGACTAGGCTCATTAAAGGTTCATCAGGTTCCTAGAGGACTGGGATCATGAAGTCCCTTTATATTCGGATTAAAGGTTCATGAGTTTCTTAAAGGACTAGGCTCATGAGGTTCCTCCATTGGATTTGAATTTAAGGTTCCCGAGGTTCCTTGAGGACTAGGCTCGTGAAGATCCATTGGATTTGGATGTAAGGTTCATGAGTTTCTTATAGGACTAGGCTCATGAAGTTCCTTTGGATTTGAATTTAAGGTTTATGAGTTTCCTAGAAGACTAGGCTCATGAAGTTCCTTTGGATTCCGATTAAAGGTTCAAGAGGTTCCTAGAGACTAGGCTCATGAAATTCCATTGGATTAGGATTAAAGGTTCATGAGGTTCCTAGAAGACTAGGCTCATGTACTTCCTTCAGATTCAGATTAAAGGTTCATGAGGTTCCTAAAGGACAAGGCTCATGAAGTTCCTTTGGATTCATATTTAAGGTACATGAGTTTCCTAGAGGACTGGGCTCATGAATTTCCATTGGATTTGAATTTAAGGTTCATGAGGTTTCTAGAAGACTAGGCTCATGAAGTTCCCTTGGATTCGAATTAAAGGTTCATGAGGTTCCAAGAGGACTAGGCTTATGAAGTTCCATTGGATTTGGATTTAAGTTTCATGAGATTCCTAGAACACTAGGCTCATGAAGTTCCTTTGGATTCAGATTAAAGGTTCATGAGGTTCCTAGAGGACTAGGATCATGAAGTCCCTTTAGATTCGGATTAAAGGTTCATGAGTTTCCTAAATGACTAGGCTCATGAAGTTCCTCCATTGGATTTGGATTTAAGGTTCATGAGGTTCCTAGAAGGCTAGGCTCATGAAGTTCCTTTTAATTTTGATTTAAGATTCATGAGGTTCATAGAGGACTAGGCTCATGAAGTTCATTTGGATTTGGATTTAAGGTTCATGAGGATCATAGAGGACTAGGCTCATGAAGTTCCATTGGATTTGGATATAAGGTTCATGAGGTTCCCAGAGGACTAGGCTCATGAAGTTCCATTAGATTTGAATTTAAGGTTCATGAGGTTCCTAGAAGACTAGGCTCATGAAGTTCTTTTGGATTCGGATTAAAGATTCATGAGGTTCCAAGAGGACTAGGCTCATAAAGTTCCATTGGATTTGGATTTAAGGTTCATGAGATTCCGAGAAGACTATGGTCATGATGTTCCTTTGGATTCAGATTAAAGGTTCATGAGGTTCTGAGGACTAGTCTCGCTGAAGTTCCATTGGATTTGGATTTAAGGTTCATGAAGAGGTTCCTAGAGAAATTTGAGCTCATGAAGTTCCTTTGAATTTTAATTAAGATTCATGAGAGTTCGTAGGACTAGGCTCATGAAGTTCCTTTGGAGTTTGATTTAAGATTCATGAGGTTCATGAGGATGACTCATGAAGTTCCTTTGGTTGGATTTAAGGTTCATGAGTTCCTGAGGACTAGGCTCATGAAGTTCCGTTTGATATGGATTTAAGGTTCGTGAGGTTCCTATGTCTTAGGCTAATGAAGCTCCTTTGGAATAAGATTAAAGAGTTCATGAGGTTTCTAGAGGCCCAGGATCATAAAGTCCCTTTATATTTGGATTAAAGGTTCATGAGTTTCCTAAGGACTTGGCTCATGATTCCGTGGATTTGGATTTAAGGTTCATGAGGTTCCCGAGGGACTAAGCTCATGAAGTTCTTTGGATTGGATTTAAGGTTCATAAGTTTCCTGAGGATAGGCTCATGAAGTTCCATCGAATTTGGATTAAAGGTTCATGAGGTTCCTAGAACTAGGCTCATGAAGTTCTTTATATTTAGATTAAATATTCACTTGAGGTTCGAAGACTAGGCCCACATGTGAAATTCGTTAGTTTTTAATTTAATGTTCATGAGTTTCCATGATAAGCGGGGCTCATGAAGTTCATTTGGATTTGGATTTAAGGTTCATGGGGTTCCTAGAGGATTAGGCTCATGAATTTCCTTTAGATTTGGATTTAAAATTCATGGGTTCCACAGAGACTAGGCTCATGAAGTTCATTTAGGTTAGGATTAAAGGGAATTAAATGAGGTTCTTTGAAGACTAGGTATCTAGTTCCTTGATTCGGATTAAAGGTTCATGAGGTTCCTAGAGGACTAGGCTCATGAAGTTCCTTTGAATTCGTATTTAAGGTTCATGAGTTTCCTAGAGGACTAGGCTCATAAAGTTCGATTGGATTTGAATTTAAGGTTAGCAGGGTTCTGCACAGAGGGACTAGGCTCACTTAAGTTCCTTTAACTTTTGATTTAAGGTTCATGATGTTCTGGAGGACTAGGTGATGAAGTTCCATTAGATTTGGATTTAAGGATCTTGAGGTTCCTGAGAATACTAGGCTCATGAAGTTCCTTTGGATTCGGATTAAAGGTTCGTGAGGTTCTATGGGGACTTGACTCATGAAGTTACATTGGTTGAATTTAAGGTTCATGAGTTTCCAAGAGGACTAGGCTCATGATGTTCTAATGTTTGGATTTAAGGTTCATAAGGTTCCTATAGGACTAGGATCATGAAGTTCCATTGGATTGGATTTAAGGTTCATGAGTTTATTTATTAGGCTCATGAAATTCCTTTGGTTTTGGTTAAGATTCATGAGCTTCCTAAGGACTAGGATCATGAAGTTCCTTTGGATTAAATATTTAAGATTCACTGACTTTCCTAGAGGACTAGGCTGTGAAATTCCATTTGATTTAAATTTAAGGTTCATGAGGTTCTACAAGACTGAGGCTCTCATGAGATTCCTACTGTGTGAATTAAAGTTACTTAGGGTTCCAAGAGGACTAGGAGTCAAGAAGTTCCATTGGATTTGGATTTAGGATTCATGATATTCCTGAAGAATTTAGGCTCATGGGATTCATTTGGCTTTAGACTTAAGAGTTCATGATATTCTGACCGGAATAGGCCCATGAATTCCCGCCGGATTTAGATTTAAGGTTCATGAGGTTTCAAGAAGACTAGGCTCATGAAGTTCCTTTACGGGTCGGATTAAAGGTTCATGAGGTTCCAAGAGGACTAGGACTCATGAAGTTCCATTATATTTAGATTTAAAGTTCATAGAATTCCTAGAAGACTAGAGCTCATAGAAGTTCCTTTGGGATTAAAGGTTCACTTAGAGATTCCTAGAAGACTAGAGATCATGAAGCCTACGTTTATATTCGGATTAAAGGTTCTTGTAGGTTTCCTGAAGGACTAGGCTTATGAAGTTCCTCCATTAGATTTTAATTTAATGTTCGAGGGTTTCACAGAGGACTAGGCTCATGAGTTTCCATTATATTATTTTGAATTTAAGGTTTATGAGGTTCCTACAAGACTAGGCTCATGAGAGTTCCTTTGGATTCAATTAAGGTTCATGAGGTTCACAGAGACTAGGATCATGAAGTTCCTTTGGATTGGATTAAAGGTTCATGAGGTTCCTTGAGATTAGGATCATGAAGTCCTTTATATTCGGATTAAGGTTCATGAGCTTCCTGAAGGACTATGCTCATGAAGTTCCTCCATTGGATTTGAATTTAAGGTTCCCAAGGTTCTATAGAACTAGGCTCATGAAGTTATATTGTGGATTTTGATTTAAGGTTCATGAGGTTCCTAGAAGGTTAGGCTCATGAAGTTCCTTTAATTTTCATTTAAGATTCATGAGGTTCAAAGGGACTAGAGCTCATGAAGTTCCTTTGGATTTGGATTTAAGGTTCATGAGGTTCCACCCAGAGGACAAGGCTCATGAAGTTCCATTGGATTTGGATTTAAGGTTCATGAGGTTCCTAGAGGACTAGGATCATGAAGTTCCATTAGATTTGAATTTAAGGTTCATGAGGTTTCCTGAGAAGACTAGGCTCATGAAGTTCTTTTGGATTGGATTAAAAGTTCATGAGGTTCCAAGAGGACTAGGCTCATGTGAAGTTCCATTGGATTTGGATTTAAGGGTCATGAGATTCCTAGAAAACTATGCTCATGAAGTTCCTTTGGATTCGGATTAAAGGTTCATGAGGTTCCTAGAGGTGGGATCATGAAGTCCCTTTATATTCGGATTAAAGGTTCATGAGTTTCTTAAAGGACTAGGTTCATGAAGTTCCTCCATTGGATTTGAATTTAAGGTTCGAGGTTTCCTAGAGGACTAGTCTCATGAAGTTCCATTGGATTTGGATTTAAGGTTCATGAGGTTCCTAGAAAGCTGAAGCTCATGTAGTTCCTTTGAATTTTAATTTAAGATTCATGAGGTTCATGAGGACTAAGGCTCATGAGAGTTCCTTTGAATTTTGATTTAAGATTCATGAGGGTCATAGAGGACTAGGCTCATGAAGTTCCTTTGGATCTGGATTTAAGGTTCATGAGGATTAGCGAGAGAGGACTAGGCTCATGAAGTTCCATTGGATACGGATTTAAGGTTCATGAGGTTCCTAGAATACTAGGCTAATGAAGCTCCTTTGGATTAAGATTAAAGGTTCATGAGGTTTCTAGAGGAGTGGGATCATAAAGTCCCTTTATATTTGGATTAAAGTTCATGATTTCCTAAAGGACTTGTAGCTCATGAAGTTCCATTGGAGTTGGTTTAAGGTTCATGAGATTCTGAAGACTAGGCTCATGAAGTTCCTTTGGAATTAAAGGTTCATGAGGTTCCTAGAGGACTAGGATCATGAAGCTCCTTTATATTCGGATTAAAGGTTCATGAGTTTCCTAAAGGACTAGGCTTATGAAGTTCCTCCATTGGATTTTAATTTAATGTTCCCGAGGTTCTGGAGGACTAGGCTCATGAATTTCCATTAGATTTGAATTTAAGGTTTATGAGAGTTCCTACAAGACTAGGCTCATGAAGTTCCTTTGGATTGAATTAAAGGTTCATGAGGTTCTAGAGACTAGGATCATGAAGTTCCTTTGGATTCGGATTAAAGGTTCATGAGGTTCCTAGAGGGGTGGGATCATGAAGTCCCTTTCATATTCGGATTAAAGGTTCATGAGTTTCTTAAAGGACTAGGTTCATGAAGTTCCTCCATTGGATTTGAATTTAAGGTTCAGGGTTCCTAGAGGACTAGTCTCATGAAGTTCCATTGGATTTAGATTTAAGGTTCATGAGGTTCCTAGAAGGCTAGGCTCATGAAGTTCCTTTGAATTTTAATTTAAGATTCATGAGGTTCATAGAGGATTAGGCTCATGAAGTTCCTTTGAATTTTGATTTAAGATTCATGAGGTTCATAGAGGACTAGGCTCATGAAGTTCCTTTGGATTTGGATTTAAGGTTCATGAGGTTCACGAGAGGACTAGGCTCATGAAGTTCCATTGGATATGGATTTAAGGTTCATGAGGTTCTAGAATACTAGGCTAATGAAGCTCCTTTGGATTAAGATTAAAGGTTCATGAGGTTTCAGAGGCCATTTGGATCATAAAGTCCCTTTATATTTGGATTAAAGGTTCATGAGTTTCCTAAAGGACTTGGCTCATGAAGTTCCATTGGATTTGGATTTAAGGTTCATGAGGTTCAGAGGACTAAGCTCATGGAGTTCTTTGGATTTGGATTTAAGGTTCATAAGTTTCTGAGGACTAGGCTCATGAAGTTCCATGAATTTGGATTAAAGGTTCATGAGGTTCCTAGAGACTAGGCTCATGAAGTTCCTTTATATTTAGATTAAATATTCATGAGGTCCCAAGAAGACTAGGCCCATGAAGTTCCATTGGATTTGAATTTAATGTTCATGAGTTTCCATGATAAAGCTCATGAAGTTCATTTGGATTTGGATTTAAGGTTCATGGGGTTCTGAAGAGATTAGGCTCATGAATTTCCTTTAGATTTGGATTTAAAATTCATGAGGTTCCTAGAGGACTAGGCTCATGAAGTTCATTTAGGTTAGGATTAAAGGGGTCATGAGGTTCTGAAGACTAGGCCCATGTAGTTCCTTGATTCGGATTAAAGGTTCATGAGGTTCACAGAGGACTAGGCTCATGAAGTTCCTTTGGATTCGTATTTAAGGTTCATGAGTTTCCTAGAGGACTAGGCTCATAAAGTTCCATTGGATTTGAATTTAAGGTTCATGAGGTTCCTAGAGGACTAGGCTCATGAAGTTCATTTGGATTTTGATTTAAGGTTCATGATGTTCCTGGAGGACTAGGCTGATGAAGTTCCATTAGATTTGGATTTAAGGATCATGAGGTTCCTAGAATACTAGGCTCATGAAGTTCCTTTGGATTCGGATTAAAGGTTCATGAGGTTCCTATAGGACTAGGCTCATAAAGTTACATTGGATTTGAATTTAAGGTTCATGAGTTTCCAAGAGGACTAAGCTCATGATGTTCTAATGTTTGGATTTAAGGTTCATAAGGTTCCTATAAGACTAGGATCATGAAGTTCCATTGGATTTGGATTTAAGGTTCATGAGTTTATTTGAAGACTAGGCTGATGAAATTCCTTTGGATTTGGATTTAAGATTCATGAGCTTCCTAGAGGACTAGGATCATGAAGTTCCTTTGGATTCATATTTAAGATTCATGAGTTTCCTAGAGGACTAGGCTCATGAAATTCCATTTGATTTAAATTTAAGGTTCATGAGGTTCTGAAGACTAGGCTCATGAAGTTCCTCTATGTCAGTTAAAGGTTATGAGGTTCCAAGAGGACTAGGCTCAAGAAGTTCCATTGGATTTGGATTTAGGATTCATGATATTCCTAGAGGACTAGGCTCATGAAGTTCATTTAGCTTTGGACTTAAGGTTCATGATGTTCTGGAGGACCCGGGCCATGAATTCCCTTGATTTAGATTTAAGGTTCATGAGGTTCCAAGAAGACTAGGCTCATGAAGTTCCTTTGGATTCGGATTAAAGGTTCATGAGGTTCCAAGAGGACTAGGCTCATGAAGTTCCATTAGATTTGGATTTAAGGTTCATGAGATTCCTAGAAGACTAGGCTCATGAAGTTCCTTTGGGATTAAAGGTTCATGAGGTTCCTAGAGGACTAGGATCATGAAGCTCCTTTATATTCGGATTAAAGGTTAATGAGTTTCCTAAAGGACTATGCTTATGAAGTTACTCAATTGGATTTTAATTTAATGTTCCCGAGGTTCCTGGAGGACTAGGCTCATGAATTTCCATTAGATTTGAATTTAAGGTTTATGAGGTTCCTACAAGACTAGGCTCATGAAGTTCCTTTGGATTCCAATTAAAGGTTCATGAGGTTCCTAGAGACTAGGATCATGAAGTTCCTTTGGATTCGGATTAAAGGTTCATGAGGTTCCTTGAGGTAGGATCATGAAGTCCCTTTATATTCGGATTAAAGGTTCATGAGTTTCCTAAAGGACTATGCTCATGAAGTTCCTCCATTAGATTTGAATTTAAGGTTCCCAAGGTTCCTAGAGAACTAGGCTCATGTAGTTCCATTAGATTTGGATTTAAGGTTCATGAGGTTCCTAGAAGGTTAGGCTCATGAAGTTCCTTTGAATTTTGATTTAAGATTCATGAGGTCCAAAGAGGACTAGGCTCATGAAGTTTCTTTGGATTTGGATTTAAGGTTCATGAGGTTCACAGAGGACAAGGCTCATGAAGTTCCATTGGATTTGGATTTAAGGTTTATGAGGTTCCTAGAGGACTAGGATCATGAAGTTCCAT
This sequence comes from Orobanche coerulescens, assembly GCA_033398695.1. Classification (NCBI taxonomy): domain Eukaryota; kingdom Viridiplantae; phylum Streptophyta; class Magnoliopsida; order Lamiales; family Orobanchaceae; genus Orobanche; species Orobanche coerulescens. The sequence goes on along the minus strand of JAWKAU010000491.1, from coordinate 54,237 downwards.
TAGATTTGAATTTAAGGTTCATGAGGATCTGAAGACTAGGCTCATGAAGTTCTTTTGGATTTGGATTAAAAGTTCATGAGGTTCCAAGAGGACTAGGCTCATGAAGTTCCATTGGATTTGGATTTAAGGGTCATGAGATTTCTAGAAGACTATGCTCATGAAGTTCCTTTGGATTCGGATTAAAGGTTCATGAGGTTCCTAGAGGACTGGGATCATGAAGTCCCTTTATATTCGGATTAAAGGTTCATGAGTTTCTTAAAGGACTAGGTTCATGAAGTTCCTCCATTGGATTTGAATTTAAGGTTCAGAGGTTCTGAGGACTAGTCTCATGAAGTTCCATTGGATTTGGATTTAAGGTTCATGAGGTTCCTAGAAGGCTAGGCTCATGAAGTTCCTTTGAATTTTAATTTAAGATTCATGAGGTTCATAGAGGACTAGGCTCATGAAGTTCCTTTTAGTTTTGATTTAAGATTCATGAGGTTCATAGAGGACTAGGCTCATGAAGTTCCTTTTGATTTGGATTTAAGGTTCATGAGGTTCCTAGAATACTAGGCTAATGAAGCTCCTTTGGATTAAGATTAAAGGTTCATGAGGTTTCTAGAGGGTGGGATCATAAAGTCCCTTTATATTTGGATTAAAGGTTCATGAGTTTCCTAAAGGACTTGGCTCATGAAGTTCCATTGGATTTGGATTTAAGGTTCATTAGGTTCCAAGAGGACTAAGCTCATGAAGTTCTTTCGGATTTGGATTTAAGGTTCATAAGTTTCCTAGAGGACTAGGCTCATGAAGTTCCATCGAATTTGGATTAAAGGTTCATGAGGTTCCTAGAGGACTAGGCTCATGAAGTTCCTTCATATTTAGATTAAATATTCATGAGGTTCCTAGAAGACTAGGCCCATGAAGTTCATTGGATTTGAATTTAATGTTCAAGAGTTTCCATGATAACTGGGCTCATGAAGTTCATTTGGATTTGGATTTAAGGTTCATAGGGTTCTTAGAGGATTAGGCTCATGAATTTCCTTTAGATTTGGATTTAAAATTCATGAGGTTCCTAGAGGACTAGGCTCATGAAGTTCATTTGGGTTAGGATTAAAGGGGTCATGAGGTTCCTAGAAGACTAGGCACATGTAGTTCCTTCAGATTCGGATTAAAGGTTCATGAGGTTCCTAGAGGACTAGGCTCATGAAGTTCCATTGGATATGGATTTAAGGTTCATGAGGTTCCTGAATACTAGGCTAATGAAGCTCCTTTGGATTAAGATTAAAGGTTCATGAGGTTTCTAGAGGACTGGGATCATGAAGTCCCTTTATATTTGGATTAAAGGTTCATGAGTTTCCTAAAGGACTTAGCTCATGAAGTTCCATTAGATTTGGATTTAAGGTTCATGAGATTCCTAGAAGACTAGGCTCATGAAGTTCTTTCGGATTTGGATTTAAGGTTCATAAGTTTCCTAGAGGACTAGGCTCATGAAGTTCCATCGAATTTGGATTAAAGGTTCATGAGGTTCCTAGAGGACTAGTCTCATGAAGTTCCTTCATATTTAGATTAAATATTCATGAGGTTCCTAGAAGACTAGGCCCATGAAGTTCCATTGGATTTGAATTTAATGTTCATGAGTTTCCATGATAACTGGGCTCATGAAGTTCATTTGGATTTGGATTTAAGGTTCATGGGGTTCCTAGAGGATTAGGCTCATGAATTTCCTTTAGATTTGGATTTAAAATTCATGAGGTTCCAAGAGGACTAGGCTCATGAAGTTCATTTGGGTTAGGATTAAAGGGGTCATGAGGTTCTAGAAGACTAGGCCCATGTAGTTCCTTGATTCGGATTAAAGGTTCATGAGGTTCTAGAGGACTATGCTCATGAAGTTCCATTGGATATGGATTTAAGGTTCATGAGGTTCTTAGAATACTAGGCTAATGAAGCTCCTTTGGATTAAGATTAAAGGTTCATGAGGTTTCTAGAGGTGGGATCATAAAGTCCCTTTATATTTGGATTAAAGGTTCATGAGTTTCCTAAAGGACTTCGCTCATGAAGTTCCATTAGATTTGGATTTAAGGTTCATGAGATTCCTAGAAGACTAGGCTCATGAAGTTCCTTTGGGATTAAGGTTCATGAGGTTCCTAGAGGACTAGGATCATGAAGCTCCTTTATATTCGGATTAAGGTTCATGAGTTTCCTAAAGGACTAGGCTTATGAAGTTCCTCCATTGGATTTTAATTTAATGTTCGAGGTTCTGGAGGACTAGGCTCATGAATTTCCATTAGATTTGAATTTAAGGTTTATGAGGTTCCTACAAGACTAGGCTCATGAAGTTCCTTTGGATTGAATTAAGGTTCATGAGGTTCCTAGAGACTAGGATCATGAAGTTCCTTTGGATTAGATTAAAGGTTCATGAGGTTCCTAGAGGACTGGGATCATGAAGTCCCTTTATATTCGGATTAAAGGTTCATGAGTTTCTTAAAAGACTAGGTTCATGAAGTTCCTCCATTGGATTTGAATTTAAGGTTCCCGAGGTTCCTAAAGGACTAGTCTCATGAAGTTCCATTGGATTTGGATTTAAGGTTCATGAGGTTCCTAGAAGGCTAGGCTCATGAAGTTCCTTTGAATTTTAATTAAAGATTCATGAGGTTCATAGAGGATTAGGCTCATGAAGTTCCTTTGAATTTTGATTTAAGATTCATGAGGTTCATAGAGGAATAGGCTCATGAAGTTCCTTTGGATTTGGATTTAAGGTTCATGAGGTTCACAGAGGACTAGGTGTTGGGATTCGGTGCCGAAGGCCCGGTGGAAGCGGTAAAGCGAAAATTAATTCGATCCGAATCCTGTGAGGATCGATCGGGCTACGTATATACGAATATAAAAGCGAAAAGCAAGAGTCGTAAGAAACTAACCCTCGAAGTCCGTTGATTAAATGGAAACCTTCTCTTGAGCTATTCCCCAAGCTTTAGTTTGATCTCTCACGAGTTCAATCCGCTCAGAGCCCTTGAGCGATCAGCGCCGAAAACACCGCGTCTCTACTTGCCACGCGCCGGAAAAACAACCGGAACAACAACATGATCAACCTCTAAGGTTACGGCTAGAATCAAGTGATGAAGCTTTTATTATTATTACACTCTAAGTGTATAATATGTCTCTCTCAATGTATCTTGAATTTTCTCGAGAAAACTCAAGAACAAAAGTGAAGAAGAAGATGAAGGAGAAAATAATTTTCTCTCTCACTCCTTCAAAACTCACGGTGGACTTCCCTTGTTGTCGGTGAAGTGAGTCTTATTTATCTTCTTATTCAACTCCCAAGATCTCTCCCTTTAGACAATATCACCTAATATCATTTTTAATATGATATTGTCCCTTAGTGGCCATATGTCTTCCACCTAACAAGGAGAAGACCAAGACCAAGGGAGGGGTTAGGTATGGGGTGGCCTTCTAGAAGGAGGCGGGGCGAGTTCGGTTCGTTTCGGACTCCGTGAGTCAAACGGATAAACTCGATTCCGTTCCGATGTATTTATATCAATTAATTAATCCATTAATTAATCATATCAAATACATTATAACATAATTAATTTCTCCAAGAAATAATTATATTCATGAATTAAATTTAATCACCCGATAATATATTTAATTCATTAGGCCGTAAATTAATTTATCGATAAATCAATTTAGACATCGAATGTCGAATAAATTAGATATCGATATCTAATATTTATAATGAGAGAATTAGCTTGAATCATTAGTGCGTCAATCCTATAAGCGCGACTCGGTAGGTCCGTCTCGATCGGCAATGGGAGGAACCAAAGTAGTAGCACCACCTAGCGGCTGGCGGCTTCTGTACCCAGCGAGAGCGAATGATTGGGATCATTCAAGAACCATTACATCGTGAATACGGTATACGTATAAACCCTTCTTTCAAATGTCGATCAAGTTATAGGGTCACGGTCGATCAAACCTATCATGTACTTGGCGCTATGCATGCGTTAATGCAAATCGAGATCATCGGTATCGTGTATCTAATACAAATAGCTCCCGATGCTTTGGCCAAAGACTTATGATCTCATGCGCCAATAACCGCATAGGACATATAACCCGCTCACTAGCGGGAGAAAGAATTCTATCTTGGTATTGATAGGACACTGCTACTTGCCCGTCAAGATGCACGTCGAGTTGACCCCGCCTTAGGTTTACGAGGTCGAACTACTCTAATGAAAATCTTGGCGTCACAAGCACATCCTACTAAATCCTCAAGTCGAAGGTTCACGAATACCTATCACAACCTTTCGATTCCGTCATTGGTGTCGGAGTGAAATCCATGTGACGAATCGAGGTGAGTCGGTTGAGTATACTAATCCAATTAGCATACCTATAACGTGTGCTCCCACTAACCATTAGTGTTCGACGGGCACTCTCCATGTCAAAGAACACGTCATACAAATCTTCACATAAACTTAATGCCCGGTCAAGTTTTATCGACTTGCGAGCGATTAAGTATTTGAGCTATAACCTTTCGATTGCCGACCCCCTTATCGATAAGGAGTGGAAAGTTTTGCTCTCAAATACGAGGACTAGTTTCTATATGTTTATTTACGAGTTAGGAATGCCACTAACTACCGGTAAATAAAGAAACATTCATTTGCCTTATATAAATGGTTTACATAATTACAAGTACAATGCCCTCACTCAACAACCTCGAGTGGCATTCGAGCATACTCTAACAATCTCCCACTTGCACTCAATGCCACACACTATGGTATCTAATACCCATGTTCTCAGATAGCGCTCCAAGCTAGTCGAGAAAGTGGCTTGGTCGGTGGATCGGCGTTGTCGGCCGAGTCTACTCTGTGCGGCACAATGTATCCCTTGCGAACAAATTCTCTTACGAGATGATACTTCCTCTCAATATGTTTGGTCTTGTTGTGAAACCTCGGCTCCTTGGCTGCGCTCTGACTCCGTCGTTGTCGCGATGCAATGGGCGACTCGGCACATGGTATTATTTGAAGTTCTCGAAACTTCTTAATCCAGAACCCTTCCTTGGAAGCCTCAGAGTGCTTGATACTCGGCTGACGGTGGAATCGCGATCGCGCTTTGCTTGGCGCTACGCCAAGATCTGCTCCTCCATTAAGAGTAAATATGTAGCAGTAGACATCGAGTCGTCCTTGAGTCCTTGGAAGTCGAATCGGTGAATCCCACCACATCCAAATCTCCACCGCCATACATCGAACCATATCTCTAGTCCTTCTCAAGTACTTGAGAGCGTTCTTTCTGGCGATCAATGTTCCCTACAGGTTTGCTGAAACCTACTCACCACGCTTACGGCATGCGCGATGTCGAGTCTTGTACACAACATAGCATACATAAGGCTACCCACGGCGAAGCATATGGTATATTACTCATTTCCTTTCGTTGTTCCTCATTTTGAGGACACATCTTCAAGGTGAGTTTTATTCCATGTCGCATCGGTAGGAACCCTCTTTAGAATCATCCGTCTTAAATCGCTTTAAGATTTTATCTATATAGAGGGCTTAGGAAAGACCTATTGTTCTCTTCGCTCTATCGATAGAGTCGAATACCAAGAATATAGGTAGCTTCTCCCAAGTCTTTCATGGAGAAATTACTCGAAAGCTTGACTTTCTGAGTGAGCATTCCACATCATTTCCTATTAGTAGAATGTCATCTACATATAGTACTAAGAATGCGATCTTGCTCCCACTAACCCTCTTGTATACACAAGGTTCCTCTTCATTTTGCCTGAAGTCAAACTCCTTGACCGCCTCGTCAAAGCGAAGGTTCCAACTCTGTGACGCTTGCTTGATCCATAAATGGAGCAGAAGCTTGCACACTTTCGAATATCGACTTCGGACACAAAGCCTTTAGGCTGCTCCATATAAATTTCCTCCTCGAGAATCCATTAAGAAAGCCGTCTTCGTCCATTTGCCATATCTCATAATCGTGGTAGCGGCTATAGCAAGCATCATTCGAATAGACTTGATCATGGCTACGGGCGAGAAGGTATCGTGTGTCGATCCCTTCCTTTTGGGTATAACCCTTTGCCACAAGCACGGCCTTATAGGCGTCAACCTTGCCATCACCATCGGTCTTTCTCTTGTAGATCCACTTGTTCCCGATAGGCACTATGCCCTTGGGGCGGTCTACTAGAGTCAGGACTTGATTGACATGCATCGAGTCTATCTCGGCTTCCATAGCTTCACGCCATTTCGCGAGTCTACATCCACCATCGCTTGGTCATAGGTTGTAGGTCGGTCTCTTGGCTATCACTTGGAACCTCATGGAGACCCGGCTCCTCTAAGTGCACAAGCCCATACCTCTCGAGTAAATGAGACACCCTACTAGACCTACGAGGTGGTTGTACTTGTGTTCGAAAGTTCGGTTCGATTTCTTGCAGTGTCTCTCGAGGAGTTTCATTGTATTCTTCTAAAGAAATACTTCTACTGCTCCGCCTTCTGAATGAACTCATCTTCGGGAAGTGTGCTTGTAAAGCAACAATGATCCTTGATCTTCGGGCATGTAGAATAGATATCCCATCGTCCCAGACGGGAATCCTGTAAACGTCCCTTCGAGACCTAGCTTCCAACTTTTCCACCTTAGTCTTCTTGACATAAGCGGGACATCCCAAATCTAATATGATTAAGACTTGGTTTCCTTCCTTCCCACATCTCATGTGGAGTTTTGAAACGGTTGGAAGGACATCTGTTCAAGATATACGCGGCGATCAGTGCATACCCCCACAGGTAAATCGGCAAGTCGGTATAGCCCGGCATGGAACGGACCATGTTGGCGGTCCGGTTCCTTCTTCGACACACCATTTAAGCGAGGAGTACTGGAGGTGTTAGTTGTGAAACTATTCCATGTTCTTTAAGGAACTTCGTCAAACTCCGTACTCATATACTCGCCACCTCGGTCCGACCGAAGTGCTTTGATATGATTTCGGTTTGTTTCTCGACTAGGGCCTTGAATTCCTGGAATTTCTCAAAGGCCTCGGATTTATGTTTCATTAGGTATACATAACCATACCTAGTATGATCATACGTAAGCGTAATGAAATATTGATATCCGTCACGTCTTGCTTCCAAAGCACCACAAGCGTCGGTATGGATTAATCCCGATTTATCGGCTCTTTCAAAAGTCCTGTGAAGGGGACTTAGTCATTTTGCCTTTAAGGCAAGATTCACAAGTAGGAAAGGGATCCGATCCCAATGGACCCATAAGTCCATCTTTTTCCATCTTGTAAACCTTGAGTCGACCAACATGACCAAGTCTAAGATGCCATTTCAAAACTTGGTTGGTTTCATCCCTACCACGTTTTCTAGTCATAGTATTCACAACTACTTTGTTCTTTGAGATTTAGATGATACAATCCATTCAACAATGTAGCGGTACCCACTAGTTTATTTCTAAAATAAATTTTAGGAACCATCACCAATGAAAAATGAAAAGCCTTTTCGGTCCATGGTAGGAATGGATACAATGTTTTGTGCCTTGGGCAAAACAAGTACATCTTCTAAAGTCAAAACAAAGCCGGATTCTAAACCCAAAAGAAGTGATCCTATGTCGGTCGCCTCGACACTATGCCCGCTTCATTGTGATCATAACTTCTCGGCTCAAGCTTCCTACTTTGTTCAGGATCTGATTCACGGTACAAATATGAGAACTAGCACGAAATCCGGTATCCGAGAAGTAGAAAATACGATGGCGAACAATTTGTTTCCAAAACTAAAGTTACGTACGAAGTGCCACGAAGAATCGGACAGTCTCTAGCCCGGTGGCCCATCTCACCGCACTTGAGACAAGCATCCTTCTTCTTCTTGTTCTTGGAACCATCGGGGCCTTGCCCTTACCCTTAAGGTCCTTAGCTTGTGGTCGGTTTGCTTCTTGGTCCTTTTCTTCTTGTTCTTAGACCTCAGAGGTTCGAAGAAATCACAAGAAGCAGACTCCTTCATCATGAGTCTTCATCGAGGCGGCGGTCACAAGTTTGTTCATTAGCCCGGCTAAGTTACATGCGATCTCATTGCGATTGAAGTTCATAACAAAGCGTGAGAAGGAATCGGGGAGAGGCGTAGGATAAGGTCGGTTTGGAAGAAGTATCCATTTTAAAATCAAGAGCCTCAATCTTTCGATCATGGATATCATTTTGAGGACGTGTTCCCAACCTTCTCACCTTCCTTCATCCTTGCACGACGATTTGCTTGGATATCTCATATCTAGCGATTACTTTGTGCTCTCCATAAAGCTCGGTTAAGTGAGACGAATGCACTAGCGAAGTCATTTTCTCATGAGCTCTCTGAAGCTCATTAGACATGGAAGCCATCATATAAGCACGGACTTTCACATCATCCTTAACCCACTTTTCGTAGTTTCAATCTCTTCTGATTGGCTCAGTCCGCATAGGAGGCGCCGGAATGTCCGTCTCGAGGCGTATCCCGGTGCCTCTATCTGAGGACAATCATCAGTTGAGGCGATCCACAAAGTTAGGTCCCATTAAGGTGTTCTTTTCGAGTAGAATTGCGAGTGGATTCATTGTCATATTGAGATTTATGCATTAAGTATAGCAGTTAATTAGTGACTTGTTATATTATGATGCGAGTATAGAATTAAGGTCTTTTCTATTCTTGTTACCCGGCTCCCACTATTTTTATCGGAACAACACACTCCCATGTGAAATCCGGAAGTATCGTCGCACTACTTCATAGTGGTGATCGAGTTCTTTATAAATCTTAATAGAGAACAGCGAGCAGGTTTCTAGTCTATTAATTTTCATAAAGTGGTGTCAACACCAACCCATCTAATGAATGATTCGATCTTCTTTTTCCCCTTGTTCACTCCCCTCAACCTATCACGGTTTCTATGGTTCGTGAACAAGTTAAGTTTATACCATCGGCGCAAATCGGTTTCACAATTGAATCTTATCAAGCAACCTATCGGGTTTCTAGGGATAAAATTTGCTCCAACAGAAGGCATCGATGCGCTCCGGTAATTTATCCGTCCTCCCGACGACTACCCGATAACTTTCGGAAGCATAGCACATCGGTTTGGATTTCAATTTCGAAAGCTCGATGGAGGAAGGAAAACCTTGAAACCTTATAAACTTAATAATTTGTTGAGGAGAATTTTCACGATTAACGTTACACTTTGCACATTAATCATTTTAGCGCGTTTGTTGCATTCATACAATATGTAACAACCATTCACAACCTAGTTGCTACCAACATGTGGTTCATGGACCGTTCTAGAAAACAAAAACTCCGTAATCTAATTACAAGTCTTCGTCTTGAATCTTCGTCTTCTCGAAGCGGATCTCCCTCCGGTCTTCGTCATTACATATAAATTTTACATTGAAAAATTGCATCCTAGATACAAATATTTCTAGTAAAATAAATAGGCTCAAAAGCCATTACAACCCGATCGAATAAAGCGAGCGATTCAAACTAAGTCCATGAACCACATCCCCATTCAAAAGCATTCATCGATAAATACTCAATAAATGGATAGCGAGAAGATTACATATGATCGATCAATAATCAACAATAAATAGAATTGATCGATCAATTCAACAATATCGACAATTTAATTTTAAAATCAGTAGTGTGCCCATAAAATATTTTCTTTGAATTTTCCTTCATCAAAAATTCTAAATTAATGATTTTAATACGGGAAAATTCAATAATCGAAAATATCTTGGCTTGAGACCCGGTGCCGACGGCTGAAAGCGCCGGCACGAGCACCGTGGCCGGCGGCCTACGAGGCCACGCCGGCTCCAGACAGGAAGGGGGCCCGGTCATGCCCGGACACGGCCGGCGGACTCGGCTCGAAAGCGACAAGTGTCGGCCGGATCCGCCGAGCACTCGGCTCGTCTGACAAGCGCTCGGCGGACTCGGCGAGAATCTGACAAGCGTCGGCGGATCGGCGAGCACTCGGCTCGTCTGACAAGGCGCTCGGCCGCACTCGGCGAGAATGCGGCAAGCGTCGGCGGATCGGCGAGCACTCGGCTCGTCTGACAAGGCGCTCGGCCGCACTCGGCGAGAATCGGCAAGCGTCCGGCCACGCAGGCCGGGCGTGCTCGGCCATGCTCGGCGGTTGTATGGAAAATCGTCCAGCGATTCGATACGGCTCGTTTTAGGCGATTTCTAAAATCCTGTTATTCTGATCTGAATATTATTAATATAAATCATATTTCCAAGAAAAACCTGATTTATACCATAACATAAAAACACGGAAAAACAACACTACGACAATAAAATATCTACGATTATCAAAGTGATTCTAAATCACTAAATAAGCATTCAAATGCTAAATATCGTATATACGATCGCAAGACCTCTCTCGATACCCTTTGTTGGGATTCGGTGCCTAAAGCGAAGGCCAGTAGCGGTAAAACGAAAATTAATTCGATCCGAATCCCTATGAGGATCGATCGAGCTACGTATATACGAATATAAAAACGAAAAGCAAGAGTCGTAAGAAACTAACCCTCGAAGTCCGTTGATTAAATGGAAACCTTCTCTTGAGCTATTCCCCAAGCTTTAGTTTGATCTCTACGAGTTCAATCCGCTCCGAGCGCTTGAGCGATCCAACGCGAAAACACCGCGTCTCTACTTGCCACGCGCCGGAAAAACAACCGGAACAACAACACTTGATCAACCTCTAAGGTTACGGCTAGAATCAAGTGATGAAGCTTTTATTATTATTACACTCTAAGTGTATAATATGTCTCTCTCAATGTATCTTGAATTTTCTCCAAGAAAACTCAAGAACAAAAGTGAAGAAGAAGATGAAGACTGAGAAAAATAATTTTCTCTCTCACTCCTTCAAAACTCACAGTGGACTTCCCCTTGTTGTCGGTGAAGTGAGTCTTATTTATCTTCTTATTCAACTCCCAAGATCTCTCCCTTTAGACAATATCACCTAATATCATTTTTAATATGATATTGTCCCCTTAGTGGCCATATGTCTTCCACCTAACAAGGAGAAGACCAAGACCAAGGGAGGTTAGGTATGGGGTGGCCTTCTAGAAGGAGCAGGGACGAGTTCGGTTCGTTTCGGACTCGTGAGTCCCAGCAGATAAACTCGATTAGTTCCGATGTATTTATATCAATTAATTAATCGATTAATTAATCATATCAAATACATTATAACATAATTAATTTCTCCAAGAAATAATTATATTCATGAATTAAATTTAATCACCCGAATATATTTAATTCATTAGGCCGTAAATTAATTTATCGATAAATCAATTTAGACATCGATATCGATAAATTAGATATCGATATCTAATATTTATAATGAGAGAATTAGCTTGAATCATTTCGTCGTCAATCCTATTGCGCGACTCGGTAGGTCCGTCTCGATCGGCAATGGGAGGAACCAAGAGTAGTAGCACCACCTAGCCGGCTGGCGGCCTACACTGTACCCCACCGAGAGCGAATGATTGGGATCATTCAAGAACCATTCATCGTGAATACCGGTATACGTATAAACCCTTCTTTCAAATGTCGATCAAGTTATAGGGTCACGGTCGGTCAAACCCTATACATGCCCAGCTATGCATGCGTTAATGCAAATCGAGATCATCAGTATCGTGTATCTAATACAAATAGCTCGAATGCTTTGGCCAAAGACTTATGATCTCATCGCGATAACCGCATAGGACATATAACCCGCTCACTAACGGGAGAAAGAATTCTATCTTGGTATTGGTAGGACTGCTACTTGCCGTCAAGATGCACGTCGAGTTGACCCCCGCCTTCCGGTTTACGAGGTCGAACTACTCTAATGAAAATCTTGACGTCACAAGCACATCCCTACTAAATCCTCAAGTCGAAGGTTCACGAATACCTATCACAACCTTTCGATTCCGTCATTGGTATCCGAGTGAAATCCATGTGACGAATCGAGGGTGAGTCGGTTGAGTATACTAATCAATTAGCATACCTATAACGTGTGCTCCCACTAACCATTAGTGTTCGGCAGGCACTCTCCATGTCAAAGAACACGTCATACAAGTCTTCACATAAACTTAATGCCGTCAAGTTTTATCGACTTGCGAGCGATTAAGTATTTGAGCTATAACCTTTCCGATGCCGACCCCTTATCGATAAGGAGTGGAAAGTTTTGCTCTCAAATCTGAGGACTAGTTTCTATATGTTTATTTACGAGTTAGGAATGCCAGTAACTACCAGTAAATAAAGAAACATTCATTTGCCTTATATAAATGGTTTACATAATTACAAGTACAATGCCCTCACTCAACAACCTCTGAGTGGCATTCGAGGGCATACTCCTAACACTAGGCTCATGAAGTTCCATTGGATATGGATTTAAGGTTCATGAGGTTCCTAGAATACTAGGCTAATGAAGCTCCTTTGGATTAAGATTAAAGGTTCATGAGGTTTCTAGAGGACTGGGATCATAAAGTCCCTTTATATTTGGATTAAAGGTTCATGAGTTTCCTAAAGGACTTGGCTCATGAAGTTCCATTGGATTTGGATTTAAGGTTCATGAGGTTCCAAGAGGACTAAGCTCATGGAGTTCTTTGGTTGGATTTAAGGTTCATAAGTTTCCTAGAGGACTAGGCTCATGAAGTTCCATCGAATTTGGATTAAAGGTTCATGAGGTTCCTATAGGACTAGGCTCATGAAGTTCCTTTATATTTAGATTAAATATTCATGAGGTCCCAAGAAGACTAGGCCCATGAAGTTCCATTGGATTTGAATTTAATGTTCATGAGTTTCCATGATAACTGGGCTCATGAAGTTCATTTGGATTTGGATTTAAGGTTCATGGGGTTCCTAGAGGATTAGGCTCATGAATTTCCTTTAGATTTGGATTTAAAATTCATGAGCTTCCTAGAGGACTAGGCTCATGAAGTTCATTTGGGTTAGGATTAAAGGGGTCATGAGGTTCCTAGAAGACTAGGCCCATGTAGTTCCTTCAGATTCGGATTAAAGGTTCATGAGGTTACTAGAGGACTAGGCTCATGAAGTTCCTTTGGATTCGTATTTAAGGTTCATGAGTTTCCTAGAGGACTAGGCTCATAAAGTTCCATTGGATTTGAATTTAAGGTTCATGAGGTTCCTAGAGGACTAGGCTCATGAAGTTCCTTTGGCTTTTGATTTAAGGTTCATGATGTTCCTGGAGGACTAGGCTGATGAAGTTCCATTAGATTTGGATTTAAGGATCATGAGTGTAACACCCCAAAAGGCGGTTATTACAGTGCCGTGAATCCCACACTGGGACCCACCAGGCGATATCCAAAACAGGTTAAATAAATATTATTTGTGATACCGAATCACAATGAAAAGTCATTTCTCCGATTAGGAGTTTATTAAAATGTGGCCAACGGCCTTACAACACACAGGATCCGAAAAGAAAAAGTATAAACCATATGGAGATGGAAAATACTTTAAATGTCAAATACAACCAAAAGTAATTTAAACGGAACAGGAAATAATACAACACGGTTTAACATAACAGGACAACAAAGATGAGGGCCCCGAACTGGTATCCTCGAATCCTTCGCCGTCGACATGCTCTTCTGTGCCTTGCCCTTGCCTCGACCTAAAATACAATACAAGTATTTCGCCCAACACGAGTCGATATACATGATAATCAATTCTTGACATATACAATTCACATATATAGATTTCAAAGAAATCATTCCGACTATCGATCATACCCCTCGGGCGTATGAAACGAGCGATCACAAGCATCCAATACTATGGGCGATTTACGGTATGGCTCAAAGATGGACATCACGACGCCCGATCCGAAATGTGTCCGTGCACATGTCCGCCCGTATATGGAATCCGAATATACGTCGGACAATGTACCTAATTAGCCTCACGAAACTACGTCCCGTGTGCACGGTCAGCGGAATAATATCCGCCGATGACTATATGTGCACGGCTAAAAATCCTACACAATAACCAATCGGAGCAGATATGATTAGGATATGTCACGATACAACATGACAGCGAATTCAACAAATCACATATCCGATTAAGGATCAAGAGAAACTCACCGAAGTGAAAATAAGGCCAACGAGATCAATGATTCAAAGCGACATACTTGGGAATGCAACCCCATGAAGAAAGCGGAATAACGTCAAGGATAGTGTCAAATCCACGACCAACATTTCATGAACAATTCATACATATAAAAAATATAACCATCGAAGAATCTAATCATCATTATAACCAAGCAAGATAACTTGCCTCAAATCCGTAAGTGAAAGATAGTCCTTCTCCAAATGACCAAGCGGACGGTATCCTCGATTAAACACTCAATCGAGCGAGCAACCTTGAATGAAACGTAATTCATTCAATAATATATTCACATAATATTAATATCAATTCGTAGGAAGCAGCGCCCGCAACCTACTCGCATAATTTCCCGTGATGAATACCTTAACGATTAATGAAAGGTTTCAAAACAACTAATTCATCTTCCAAAATCTGATTATCATACCAAAAGTGTCTTGAAATTCTCTTGTTATTCCATGAACAATAACATCTTCAATTTGCCAATAAAATTGGTTTAAATCAAATTCTCATGTTCTTGACATCTCTTATTACCAAAAAGGATAGTCATAAAGGATTTGATACTCAATCTACCATGATAGTATCATTCATAACCAGCATCATCTACTTAAGAACACAATCTACTTAGCATTATGATGAACTACACTCTAAGTTATCAACACAATAGATTGGTGAAAAGTTATTGTTGTAATTATCAAAACCTTTATCAATCTTCAAAGACTAGTGAAACTGAACAATCATGATTTGCTAAAGCTTCTAAGGTTTCTGAACTAGATCACCTAGTCTCATATTTAACATCATCAAGTTCTTTTCAAAGTAAAAAAAAAAATACCTAAAATGGTGATTAATCACTTTATGATATTAAGTTCTTGATTAAATCCAGTTATGAAGAAGCTAACCGATCCATCAACGTTCTACTGAGCTAAATTTGTCCAGAAGGTGAGTGATGACATCTACAACATGATTAAAATCACTATATCATCAAGAACACCTCCATCTCAAACCCTTATTTAACATATTCATCAAAATGCTTAAAGAGTTTAATTATAACCATGTTTTACTTGCTTAATGTACTCTAGGTGAAGTATATTTCGTCATCAATAATTAATATAAGAAAATAATGCAGAGAAGAAAACACACCAACCTCCAGAAATGAAGAATAACTTCAATGATATGAGAGAATATATCCCAAGCTTAAAAACAACTCCAAGGCTCCAAGAAAATGAGCTCCACTCCGAGATTCAAGGCTTAGAAATAAGTTGGTGAAGGTTTATAACGTTTTTAGAGTGCAGAGGGATGATATGCGAAGAGAGAAATTCGGTTTGGTTCGTGGAGAAATGAAAAGCAGTGGTCTATAAATAGATATGAGACTTAGCGCACGCTATCAGGACAGTTTAGCGTACGCTAAGGCCCTTACGTACGCTATCCGAACGATATTACGCACGCAAACGGCTTTCAGTGGCTACTGTCTTGAATTATTGCAGGCCGTTAGCGCACGCTAATGAATAATGGGTTAGCGCACGCTAGTAAAAGTAGATTCTCGCCGACATGACAACTCAGACATAGATCGCATGCATGCTACCGGTTAAAAGGCTCACGTGTTGAAGTCAACTGCTGTCAGATTCCTTCTTAGCGTACGCAACCGAGGAAAACCTTACGCACGCTAATACACAGGATTAGCGTACGCTAATCTTACTGTGTAACGTGCGCTACATCAATAAAAAAATTTCCGAAAATACAACTCTCAAATTAACATCGAATCATCATATTTGAAATGAACTAACAATGATATGATATTCAAATCTATAATACCTCAACATAATACTAAATGCAACGATTTCTGATAATCAGATTATCCGAATAATACAACGACAGGTAAAAATGAAAAGTTACAGTCGGATATTACAATGAGGTTCCTAGAATACTAGGCTCATGAAGTTCCTTTGTATTCGGATTAAAGGTTCATGAGGTTCCTATAGGACTAGGCTCATGAAGTTACATTGGATTTGAATTTAAGGTTCATGAGTTTCCAAGAGGACTAGGCTCATGATGTTCTAATGTTTGCATTTAAGGTTCATAAGGTTCCTATAGGACTAGGATCATGAAGTTCCATTGGATTTGGGTTTAAGGTTCATGAGTTTATTTGAAGACTAGGCTCATGAAATTCCTTTGGATTTGGATTTAAGATTCATGAGCTTCCTAGAGGACTAGGATCATGAAGTTCCTTTGGATTCATATTTAAGATTCATGAGTTTCCTAGAGGACTAGGCTCATGAAATTCCATTTGATTTAAATTTAAGGTTCATGAGGTTCCTAGAAGACTAGGCTCATGAAGTTCCTCTGTAATCAGATTAAAGGTTATGAGGTTCCAAGAGGACTAGGCTCAAGAAGTTCCATTGGATTTGGATTTAGGATTCATGATATTCCTAGAGGACTAGGCTCATGAAGTTCATTTAGCTTTGGACTTAAGGTTCATGATGTTCCTGGAGGACCAGGCCCATGAATTCCCTTCGGATTTAAATTTAAGGTTCATGAGGTTCCAAGAAGACTAGGCTCATGAAGTTCCTTTGGATTCGGATTAAAGGTTCATGAGGTTCCAAGAGGACTAGGCTCATGAAGTTCCATTAGATTTGGATTTAAGGTTCATGAGATTCCTAGAAGACTAGGCTCATGAAGTTCCTTTGGGATTAAAGGTTCATGAGGTTCCTAGAGGACTAGGATCATGAAGCTCCTTTATATTCGGATTAAAGGTTCATGAGTTTCCTAAAGGACTAGGCTTATGAAGTTCCTCCATTGGATTTTAATTTAATGTTCCCGAGGTTCCTGGAGGACTAGGCTCATGAATTTCCATTAGATTTGAATTTAAGGTTTATGAGGTTCCTACAAGACTAGGCTCATGAAGTTCCTTTCGATTCCAATTAAAGGTTCATGAGGTTCCTAGAGACTAGGATCATGAAGTTCCTTTGGATTCGGATTAAAGGTTCATGAGGTTCCTTGAGGACTGGGATCATGAAGTCCCTTTATATTCGGATTAAAGGTTCATGAGTTTCCTAAAGGACTATGCTCATGAAGTTCCTCCATTAGATTTGAATTTAAGGTTCCCAAGGTTCCTATAGAACTAGGCTCATGAAGTTCTATTGGATTTTGATTTAAGGTTCATGAGGTTCCTAGAAGGCTAGGCTCATGAAGTTCCTTTGAATTTTCATTTAAGATTCATGAGGTTCAAAGAGGGCTAGGCTCATGAAGTTCCTTTGGATTTGGATTCAAGGTTCACGAGGTTCACAGAGGACAAGGCTCATGAAGTTCCATTGGATTTGGATTTAAGGTTCATGAGGTTCCTAGAGGACTAGGATCATGAAGTTCCATTAGATTTGAATTTAAGGTTCATGAGGATCCTAGAAGACTAGGCTCATGAAGTTCTTTTGGATTTGGATTAAAAGTTCATGAGGTTCCAAGAGGACTAGGCTCATGAAGTTCCATTGGATTTGGATTTAAGGGTCATGAGATTTCTAGAAGACTATGCTCATGAAATTCCTTTGGATTCGGATTAAAGGTTCATGAGGTTCCTAGAGGACTGGGATCATGAAGTCCCTTTATATTCGGATTAAAGGTTCATGAGTTTCTTAAAGGACTAGGTTCATGAAGTTCCTCCATTGGATTTGAATTTAAGGTTCCCGAGGTTCCTAGAGGACTAGTCTCATGAAGTTCTATTGGATTTGGATTTAAGGTTCATGAGGTTCCTAGAAGGCTAGGCTCATGAAGTTCCTTTGAATTTTAATTTAAGATTCATGAGGTTCATAGAGGACTAGGCTCATGAAGTTCCTTTGAGTTTTGATTTAAGATTCATGAGGTTCATAGAGGACTAGGCTCATGAAGTTCCTTTGGATTTGGATTTAAGGTTCATGAGGTTCACAGAGGACTAGGCTCATGAAGTTCCATTGGATATGTATTTAAGGTTCATGAGGTTCCTATAATACTAGGCTAATGAAGCTCCTTTGGATTAAGATTAAAGGTTCATGAGGTTTCTAGAGGACTGGGATCATAAAGTCCCTTTATATTTGGATTAAAGGTTCATGAGTTTCCTAAAGGACTTGGCTCATGAAGTTCCATTGGATTTGGATTTAAGGTTCATTAGGTTCCAAGAGGACTAAGCTCATGAAGTTCTTTCGGATTTGGATTTAAGGTTCATAAGTTTCCTAGAGGACTAGGCTCATGAAGTTCTATCGAATTTGGATTAAAGGTTCATGAGGTTCCTAGAGGACTAGGCTCATGAAGTTCCTTCATATTTAGATTAAATATTCACGAGGTTCCTAGAAGACTAGGCCCATGAAGTTCCATTGGATTTGAATTTAATGTTCATGAGTTTCCATGATAACTGGGCTCATGAAGTTCATTTGGATTTAGAATTAAGGTTCATGGGGTTCCTAGAGGATTAGGCTCATGAATTTCCTTTGGATTGAATTTAAAATTCATGAGGTTCCTAGAGGACTAGGCTCATAAAGTTCCTTTGGGTTAGGATTAAAGGTTCATGAGGTTCCTAGAAGATTAGGCCCATGTAGTTCCTTCAGATTCGGATTAAAGGTTCATGAGGTTCCTATAGGACTAGGCTCATGATGTTCCTTTGGATTCGTATTTAAGGTTCATGAGTTTCCTAGAGGACTAGGCTCATAAAGTTCCATTGGATTTGAATTTAAGGTTCATGAGGTTCCTAGATGACTAGGATCATGAAGTTCCTTTGGCTTTTGATTTAAGGTTCATGATGTTCCTGGAGGACTAGGCTCATGAAGTTCCATTAGATTTGGATTTAAGGATCATGAGGTTCCTAGAATACTAGGCTCATGAAGTTCCTTTGGATTCGGATTAAAGGTTCATGAGGTTCCTACAGGACTAGGCTCATGAAGTTCCTTTGGATTCGGATTAAAGGTTCATGAGGTTCCTAGAGGGTGGGATCATGAAGTCCCTTTATATTCGGATTAAAGGTTTATGAGTTTCTTAAAGGACTAGGTTCATGAAGTTCCTCCATTGGATTTGAATTTAAGGTTCCCGAGGTTCCTAGAGGACTAGTCTCATGAAGTTCCACTGGATTTGGATTTAAGGTTCATGAGGTTCCTAGAAGGCTAGGCTCATGAAGTTCCTTTGAATTTAAATTTAAGATTCATGAGGTTCATAGAGGACTAGGCTCATGAAGTTCCTTTGAATTTTGATTTAAGATTCATGAGGTTCATAGAGGACTAGGCTCATGAAGTTCCTTTGGATTTGGATTTAAGGTTCATGAGGTTCACATAGGACTAGGCTCATGAAGTTCCATTGGATATGGATTTAAGGTTCATGAGGTTCCTAGAATACTAGGCTAATGAAGCTCCTTTGGATTAAGATTAAATGTTCATGAGGTTTCTAGAGGTGGGATCATAAAGTCCCTTTATATTTGGATTAAAGGTTCATGAGTTTCCTAAAGTACTTGGCTCATGAAGTTCCATTGGATTTGGATTTAAGGTTCATGAGGTTCCAAGAGGACTAAGCTCATGAAGTTCTTTCGGATTTGGATTTAAGGTTCATAAGTTTCCTAGAGGACTAGGCTCATGAAGTTCCATCGAATTTGGATTAAAGGTTCATGAGGTTCCTAGAGGACTAGGCTCATGAAGTTCCTTTATATTTAGATTAAATATTCATGAGGTTCCAAGAAGACTAGGCCCATGAAGTTCCATTGGATTTGAATTTAATGTTCAGGAGTTTCCAAGATTAGAGTGCTCATGAAGTTCATTTGGATTTGGATTTAAGGTTCATGGGGTTCCTAGAGGATTAGGCTCATGAATTTCCTTTAGATTTGGATTTAAAATTCATGAGGTTCCTAGAGGACTAGGCTCATGAAGTTCATTTGGGTTAGGATTAAAGGGGTCATGAGGTTCCTAGAAGACTAGGCCCATGTAGCTCCTTCAGATTCGGATTAAAGGTTCATGAGGTTCCTAGAGGACTAGGCTCATGAAGTTCCTTTGGATTCGTATTTAAGGTTCATGAGTTTCCTAGAGGACTAGGCTCATAAAGTTCCATTGGATTTGAATTTAAGGTTCATGAGGTTCCTAGAGAACTAGGCTCATGAAGTTCCCTTGGCTTTTGATTTAAGGTTCATGATGTTCCTGGAGGACTAGGCTCATGAAGTTCCATTAGATTTGGATTTAAGGATCATGAGGTTCCTAGAATACTAGGCTCATGAAGTTCCTTTGGATTCGGATTAAAGGTTCATGAGGTTCCTACAGGACTAGGCTCATGAAGTTCCTTTGGATTCGGATTAAAGGTTCATGAGGTTCCTAGAGGACTGGGATCATGAAGTCCCTTTATATTCGGATTAAAGGTTTATGAGTTTCTTAAAGGACTAGGTTCATGAAGTTCCTCCATTGGATTTGAATTTATGGGTCCCGAGGTTCCTAGAGGACTAGTCTCATGAAGTTCCACTGGATTTGGATTTAAGGTTCATGAGGTTCCTAGAAGGCTAGGCTCATGAAGTTCCTTTGAATTTAAATTTAAGATTCATGAGGTTCATAGAGGACTAGGCTCATGAAGTTCCTTTGAATTTTGATTTAAGATTCATGAGGTTCATAGAGGACTAGGCTCATGAAGTTCCTTTGGATTTGGATTTAAGGTTCATGAGGTTCACATAGGACTAGGCTCATGAAGTTCCATTGGATATGGATTTAAGGTTCATGAGGTTCCTAGAATACTAGGCTAATGAAGCTCCTTTGGATTAAGATTAAAGGTTCATGAGGTTTCTAGAGGACTGGGATCATAAAGTCCCTTTATATTTGGATTAAAGGTTCATGAGTTTCCTAAAGTACTTGGCTCATGAAGTTCCATTGGATTTGGATTTAAGGTTCATGAGGTTCCAAGAGGACTAAGCTCATGAAGTTCTTTCGGATTTGGATTTAAGGTTCATAAGTTTCCTAGAGGACTAGGCTCATGAAGTTCCATCGAATTTGGATTAAAGGTTCATGAGGTTCCTAGAGGACTAGGCTCATGAAGTTCCTTTATATTTAGATTAAATATTCATGAGGTTCCAAGAAGACTAGGCCCATGAAGTTCCATTGGATTTGAATTTAATGTTCATGAGTTTCCATGATAAGCGGGCTCATGAAGTTCATTTGGATTTGGATTTAAGGTTCATGGGGTTCCTAGAGGATTAGGCTCATGAATTTCCTTTAGATTTGGATTTAAAATTCATGAGGTTCCTAGAGGACTAGGCTCATGAAGTTCATTTGGGTTAGGATTAAAGGGGTCATGAGGTTCCTAGAAGACTAGGCCCATGTAGCTCCTTCAGATTCGGATTAAAGGTTCATGAGGTTCCTAGAGGACTAGGCTCATGAAGTTCCTTTGGATTCGTATTTAAGGTTCATGAGTTTCCTAGAGGACTAGGCTCATAAAGTTCCATTGGATTTGAATTTAAGGTTCATGAGGTTCCTAGAGAACTAGGCTCATGAAGTTCCCTTGGCTTTTGATTTAAGGTTCATGATGTTCCTGGAGGACTAGGCTGATGAAGTTCCATTAGATTTGGATTTAAGGATCATGAGGTTCCTAGAATACTAGGCTCATGAAGTTCCTTTGGATTCGGATTAAAGGTTCATGAGGTTCCTATTGGACTAGGCTCATGAAGTTACATTGGATTTGAATTTAAGGTTCATGAGTTTCCAAGAGGACTAGGCTCATGATGTTCTAATGTTTGGATTTAAGGTTCATAAGGTTCCTATAGGACTATTATCATGAAGTTCCATTGGATTTGGATTTAAGGTTCATGAGTTTATTTGAAGACTAGGCTCATGAAATTCCTTTGGATTTGGATTTAAGATTCATGAGCTTCCTAGAGGACTAGGATCATGAAGTTCCTTTGGATTCATATTTAAGATTCATGAGTTTCCTAGAGGACTAGGCTCATGAAATTCCATTTGATTTAAATTTAAGGTTCATGAGGTTCCTAGAAGACTAGGCTCACGAAGTTCCTCTGTAATCGGATTAAAGGTTATGAGGTTCTAAGAGGACTAGGCTCAAGAAGTTCCATTGGATTTGGATTTAGGATTCATGATATTCCTAGAGGACTACGCTCATGAAGTTCATTTAGCTTTGGACTTAAGGTTCATGATGTTCCTGGAGGACTAGGCCCATGAATTCCCTTCGGATTTAGATTTAAGGTTCATGAGGTTCCAAGAAGACTAGGCTCATGAAGTTCCTTTGGATTCGGATTAAAGGTTCATGAGGTTCCAAGAGGACTAGGCTCATGAAGTTCCATTAGATTTGGATTTAAGGTTCATGAGATTCCTAGAAGACTAGGCTCATGAAGTTCCTTTGGGATTAAAGGTTCATGAGGTTCCTAGAGGACTAGGATCATGAAGCTCCTTTATATTCGGATTAAAGGTTCATGAGTTTCCTAAAGGACTAGGCTTATGAAGTTCCTCCATTGGATTTTAATTTAATGTTCCCGAGGTTCCTGTAGGACTAGGCTCATGAAGTTCCATTAGATTTGGATTTAAGGATCATGAGGTTCCTAGAATACTAGGCTCATGAAGTTCCTTTGGATTCGGATTAAAGGTTCATGAGGTTCCTACAGACTAGGCTCATGAAGTTCCTTTGGATTCGGATTAAAGGTTCATGAGGTTCCTAGAGGATTTGGGATCATGAAGTCCCTTTATATTCGGATTAAAGGTTCATGAGTTTCTTAAAGGACTAGGTTCATGAAGTTCCTCCATTGGATTTGAATTTAAGGTTCCCGAGGTTCCTAGAGGACTAGTCTCATGAAGTTCCATTGGATTTGGATTTAAGGTTCATGAGGTTCCTAGAAGGCTAGGCTCATGAAGTTCCTTTGAATTTTAATTTAAGATTCATGAGGTTCATAGAGGACTAGGCTCATGAAGTTCCTTTGAATTTTGATTTAAGATTCATGAGGTTCATAGAGGACTAGGCTCATGAAGTTCCTTTTGATTTGGATTTAAGGTTCATGAGGTTCACAGAGGACTAGGCTCATGAAGTTCCATTGGATATGGATTTAAGGTTCATGAGGTTCCTAGAATACTAGGCTAATGAAGCTCCTTTGGATTAAGATTAAAGGTTCATGAGGTTTCTAGAGGAATGGGACCATAAAGTCCCTTTATATTTGGATTAAAGGTTCATGAGTTTCCTAAAGGACTTGGCTCATGAAGTTCCATTGGATTTGGATTTAAGGTTCATGAGGTTCCAAGAGGACTAAGCTCATGAAGTTCTTTCGGATTTGGATTTAAGGTTCATAAGTTTCCTAGAGGACTAGGCTCATGAAGTTCCATCGAATTTGGATTAAAGGTTCATGAGGTTCCTAGAGGACTAGGCTCATGAAGTTCCTTTATATTTAGATTAAATATTCATGAGGTTCCTAGAAGACTAGGCCCATGAAGTTCCATTGGATTTGAATTTAATGTTCATGAGTTTCCATGATAACTGGGCTCATGAAGTTCATTTGGATTTAGAATTAAGGTTCATGGGGTTCCTAGAGGATTAGGCTCATGAATTTCCTTTGGATTGAATTTAAAATTCATGAGGTTCCTAGAGGACTAGGCTCATAAAGTTCCTTTGGGTTAGGATTAAAGGTTCATGAGGTTCCTATAAGATTAGGCCCATGTAGTTCCTTCAGATTCGGATTAAAGGTTCATGAGGTTCCTATAGGACTAGGCTCATGATGTTCCTTTGGATTCGTATTTAAGGTTCATGAGTTTCCTAGAGGACTAGGCTCATAAAGTTCCATTGGATTTGAATTTAAGGTTCATGAGGTTCCTAGATGACTAGGATCATGAAGTTCCTTTGGCTTTTGATTTAAGGTTCATGATGTTCCTGGAGGACTAGGCTCATGAAGTTCCATTAGATTTGGATTTAAGGATCATGAGGTTCCTAGAATACTAGGCTCATGAAGTTCCTTTGGATTCGGATTAAAGGTTCATGAGGTTCCTACAGGACTAGGCTCATGAAGTTCCTTTGGATTCGGATTAAAGGTTCATGAGGTTCCTAGAGGACTGGGATCATGAAGTCCCTTTATATTCGGATTAAAGGTTTATGAGTTTCTTAAAGGACTAGGTTCATGAAGTTCCTCCATTGGATTTGAATTTAAGGTTCCCGAGGTTCCTAGAGGACTAGTCTCATGAAGTTCCACTGGATTTGGATTTAAGGTTCATGAGGTTCCTAGAAGGCTAGGCTCATGAAGTTCCTTTGAATTTTAATTTAAGATTCATGAGGTTCATAGAGGACTAGGCTCATGAAGTTCCTTTGAATTTTGATTTAAGATTCATGAGGTTCATAGAGGACTAGGCTCATGAAGTTCCTTTGGATTTGGATTTAAGGTTCATGAGGTTCACAGAGGACTAGGCTCATGAAGTTCCATTGGATATGGATTTAAGGTTCATGAGGTTCCTACAATACTAGGCTAATGAAGCTCCTTTGGATTAAGATTAAAGGTTCATTATGTTTCTAGAGGTGGGATCATAAAGTCCCTTTATATTTGGATTAAAGGTTCATGAGTTTCCTAAAGTACTTGGCTCATGAAGTTCCATTGGATTTGGATTTAAGGTTCATGAGGTTCCAAGAGGACTAAGCTCATGAAGTTCTTTCGGATTTGGATTTAAGGTTCATAAGTTTCCTAGAGGACTAGGCTCATGAAGTTCCATCGAATTTGGATTAAAGGTTCATGAGGTTCCTAGAGGACTAGGCTCATGAAGTTCCTTTATATTTAGATTAAATATTCATGAGGTTCCAAGAAGACTAGGCCCATGAAGTTCCATTGGATTTGAATTTAATGTTCATGAGTTTCCATGATAAGCGGGCTCATGAAGTTCATTTGGATTTGGATTTAAGGTTCATGGGGTTCCTAGAGGATTAGGCTCATGAATTTCCTTTAGATTTGGATTTAAAATTCATGAGGTTCCTAGAGGACTAGGCTCATGAAGTTCATTTGGGTTAGGATTAAAGGGGTCATGAGGTTCTGAAGACTAGGCCCATGTAGTTCCTTCAGATTCGGATTAAAGGTTCATGAGGTTCCTAGAGGACTAGGCTCATGAAGTTCCTTTGGATTCGTATTTAAGGTTCATGAGTTTCCTAGAGGACTAGGCTCATAAAGTTCCATTGGATTTGAATTTAAGGTTCATGAGGTTCCTAGAGAACTAGGCTCATGAAGTTCCCTTGGCTTTTGATTTAAGGTTCATGATGTTCCTGGAGGACTAGGCTGATGAAGTTCCATTAGATTTGGATTTAAGGATCATGAGGTTCCTAAAATACTAGGCTCATGAAGTTCCTTTGGATTCGGATTAAAGGTTCATGAGGTTCTATAGGACTAGGCTCATGAAGTTACATTGGATTTGAATTTAAGGTTCATGAGTTTCCAAGAGGACTAGGCTCATGATGTTCTAATGTTTGGATTTAAGGTTCATAAGGTTCCTATAGGACTATTATCATGAAGTTCCATTGGATTTGGATTTAAGGTTCATGAGTTTATTTGAAGACTAGGCTCATGAAATTCCTTTGGATTTGGATTTAAGATTCATGAGCTTCCTAGAGGACTAGGATCATGAAGTTCCTTTGGATTCATATTTAAGATTCATGAGTTTCCTAGAGGACTAGGCTCATGAAATTCCATTTGATTTAAATTTAAGGTTCATGAGGTTCCTAGAAGACTAGGCTCATGAAGTTCCTCTGTGTCGGATTAAAGGTTATGAGGTTCCAAGAGGACTAGGCTCAAGAAGTTCCATTGGATTTGGATTTAGGATTCATGATATTCCTAGAGGACTACGCTCATGAAGTTCATTTAGCTTTGGACTTAAGGTTCATGATGTTCCTGGAGGACTAGGCCCATGAATTCCCTTCGGATTTAGATTTAAGGTTCATGAGGTTCCAAGAAGACTAGGCTCATGAAGTTCCTTTGGATTCGGATTAAAGGTTCATGAGGTTCCAAGAGGACTAGGCTCATGAAGTTCCATTAGATTTGGATTTAAGGTTCATGAGATTCCTGGAAGACTAGGCTCATGAAGTTCCTTTGGGATTAAAGGTTCATGAGGTTCCTAGAGGACTAGGATCATGAAGCTCCTTTATATTCGGATTAAAGGTTCATGAGTTTCCTAAAGGACTAGGCTTATGAAGTTCCTCCATTGGATTTTAATTTAATGTTCCCGAGGTTCCTGGAGGACTAGGCTCATGAAGTTCCATTAGATTTGGATTTAAGGATCATGAGGTTCCTAGAATACTAGGCTCATGAAGTTCCTTTGGATTCGAATTAAAGGTTCAGGAGGTTCCTACAGGACTAGGCTCATGAAGTTCCTTTGGATTCGGATTAAAGGTTCATGAGGTTCCTAGAGGACTGGGATCATGAAGTCCCTTTATATTCGGATTAAAGGTTCATGAGTTTCTTAAAGGACTAGGTTCATGAAGTTCCTCCATTGGATTTGAATTTAAGGTTCCCGAGGTTCCTAGAGGACTAGTCTCATGAAGTTCCATTGGATTTGGATTTAAGGTTCATGAGGTTCCTATAAGGCTAGGCTCATGAAGTTCCTTTGAATTTTAATTTAAGATTCATGAGGTTCATAGAGGACTAGGCTCATGAAGTTCCTTTGAATTTTGATTTAAGATTCATGAGGTTCATAGAGGACTAGGCTCATGAAGTTCCTTTTGATTTGGATTTAAGGTTCATGAGGTTCACAGAGGACTAGGCTCATGAAGTTCCATTGGATATGGATTTAAGGTTCATGAGGTTCCTAGAATACTAGGCTAATGAAGCTCCTTTGGATTAAGATTAAAGGTTCATGAGGTTTCTAGAGGACTGGGATCATAAAGTCCCTTTATATTTGGATTAAAGGTTCATGAGTTTCCTAAAGGACTTGGCTCATGAAGTTCCATTGGATTTGGATTTAAGGTTCATGAGGTTCCAAGAGGACTAAGCTCATGAAGTTCTTTCGGATTTGGATTTAAGGTTCATAAGTTTCCTAGAGGACTAGGCTCATGAAGTTCCATCGAATTTGGATTAAAGGTTCATGAGGTTCCTAGAGGACTAGGCTCATGAAGTTCCTTTATATTTAGATTAAATATTCATGAGGTTCCAAGAAGACTAGGCCCATGAAGTTCCATTGGATTTGAATTTAATGTTCATGAGTTTCCATGATAACTGGGCTCATGAAGTTCATTTGGATTTGGATTTAAGGTTCATGGGGTTCCTAGAGGATTAGGCTCATGAATTTCCTTTAGATTTGGATTTAAAATTCATGAGGTTCCTAGAGGACTAGGCTCATGAAGTTCATTTGGGTTAGGATTAAAGGGGTCATGAGGTTCTGAAGACTAGGCCCATGTAGCTCCTTCAGATTCGGATTAAAGGTTCATGAGGTTCCTAGAGGACTAGGCTCATGAAGTTCCTTTGGATTCGTATTTAAGGTTCATGAGTTTCCTAGAGGACTAGGCTCATAAAGTTCCATTGGATTTGAATTTAAGGTTCATGAGGTTCCTAGAGAACTAGGCTCATGAAGTTCCCTTGGCTTTTGATTTAAGGTTCATGATGTTCCTGGAGGACTAGGCTGATGAAGTTCCATTAGATTTGGATTTAAGGATCATGAGGTTCCTAGAATACTAGGCTCATGAAGTTCCTTTGGATTCGGATTAAAGGTTCATGAGGTTCTATAGGACTAGGCTCATGAAGTTACATTGGATTTGAATTTAAGGTTCATGAGTTTCCAAGAGGACTAGGCTCATGATGTTCTAATGTTTGGATTTAAGGTTCATAAGGTTCCTATAGGACTATTATCATGAAGTTCCATTGGATTTGGATTTAAGGTTCATGAGTTTATTTGAAGACTAGGCTCATGAAATTCCTTTGGATTTGGATTTAAGATTCATGAGCTTCCTAGAGGACTAGGATCATGAAGTTCCTTTGGATTCATATTTAAGATTCATGAGTTTCCTAGAGGACTAGGCTCATGAAATTCCATTTGATTTAAATTTAAGGTTCATGAGGTTCCTAGAAGACTAGGCTCACGAAGTTCCTCTGTAATCGGATTAAAGGTTATGAGGTTCCAAGAGGACTAGGCTCAAGAAGTTCCATTGGATTTGGATTTAGGATTCATGATATTCCTAGAGGACTACGCTCATGAAGTTCATTTAGCTTTGGACTTAAGGTTCATGATGTTCCTGGAGGACTAGGCCCATGAATTCCCTTCGGATTTAGATTTAAGGTTCATGAGGTTCCAAGAAGACTAGGCTCATGAAGTTCCTTTGGATTCGGATTAAAGGTTCATGAGGTTCCAAGAGGACTAGGCTCATGAAGTTCCATTAGATTTGGATTTAAGGTTCATGAGATTCCTAGAAGACTAGGCTCATGAAGTTCCTTTGGGATTAAAGGTTCATGAGGTTCCTAGAGGACTAGGATCATGAAGCTCCTTTATATTCGGATTAAAGGTTCATGAGTTTCCTAAAGGACTAGGCTTATGAAGTTCCTCCATTGGATTTTAATTTAATGTTCCCGAGGTTCCTGTAGGACTAGGCTCATGAAGTTCCATTAGATTTGGATTTAAGGATCATGAGGTTCCTAGAATACTAGGCTCATGAAGTTCCTTTGGATTCGGATTAAAGGTTCATGAGGTTCCTACAGGACTAGGCTCATGAAGTTCCTTTGGATTCGGATTAAAGGTTCATGAGGTTCCTAGAGGACTGGGATCATGAAGTCCCTTTATATTCGGATTAAAGGTTCATGAGTTTCTTAAAGGACTAGGTTCATGAAGTTCCTCCATTGGATTTGAATTTAAGGTTCCCGAGGTTCCTAGAGGACTAGTCTCATGAAGTTCCATTGGATTTGGATTTAAGGTTCATGAGGTTCCTAGAAGGCTAGGCTCATGAAGTTCCTTTGAATTTTAATTTAAGATTCATGAGGTTCATAGAGGACTAGGCTCATGAAGTTCCTTTGAATTTTGATTTAAGATTCATGAGGTTCATAGAGGACTAGGCTCATGAAGTTCCTTTTGATTTGGATTTAAGGTTCATGAGGTTCACAGAGGACTAGGCTCATGAAGTTCCATTGGATATGGATTTAAGGTTCATGAGGTTCCTAGAATACTAGGCTAATGAAGCTCCTTTGGATTAAGATTAAAGGTTCATGAGGTTTCTAGAGGACTGGGACCATAAAGTCCCTTTATATTTGGATTAAAGGTTCATGAGTTTCCTAAAGGACTTGGCTCATGAAGTTCCATTGGATTTGGATTTAAGGTTCATGAGGTTCCAAGAGGACTAAGCTCATGAAGTTCTTTCGGATTTGGATTTAAGGTTCATAAGTTTCCTAGAGGACTAGGCTCATGAAGTTCCATCGAATTTGGATTAAAGGTTCATGAGGTTCCTAGAGGACTAGGCTCATGAAGTTCCTTTATATTTAGATTAAATATTCATGAGGTTCCTAGAAGACTAGGCCCATGAAGTTCCATTGGATTTGAATTTAATGTTCATGAGTTTCCATGATAACTGGGCTCATGAAGTTCATTTGGATTTAGAATTAAGGTTCATGGGGTTCCTAGAGGATTAGGCTCATGAATTTCCTTTGGATTGAATTTAAAATTCATGAGGTTCCTAGAGGACTAGGCTCATAAAGTTCCTTTGGGTTAGGATTAAAGGTTCATGAGGTTCTATAAGATTAGGCCCATGTAGTTCCTTCAGATTCGGATTAAAGGTTCATGAGGTTCCTATAGGACTAGGCTCATGATGTTCCTTTGGATTCGTATTTAAGGTTCATGAGTTTCCTAGAGGACTAGGCTCATAAAGTTCCATTGGATTTGAATTTAAGGTTCATGAGGTTCCTAGATGACTAGGATCATGAAGTTCCTTTGGCTTTTGATTTAAGGTTCATGATGTTCCTGGAGGACTAGGCTCATGAAGTTCCATTAGATTTGGATTTAAGGATCATGAGGTTCCTAGAATACTAGGCTCATGAAGTTCCTTTGGATTCGGATTAAAGGTTCTTGAGGTTCGTACGGACTAGGCTCATGAAGTTCCTTTGGATTCGGATTAAAGGTTCATGAGGTTCCTAGAGGACTCGGGATCATGAAGTCCCTTTATATTCGGATTAAAGGTTTATGAGTTTCTTAAAGGACTAGGTTCATGAAGTTCCTCCATTGGATTTGAATTTAAGGTTCCCGAGGTTCCTAGAGGACTAGTCTCATGAAGTTCCACTGGATTTGGATTTAAGGTTCATGAGGTTCCTAGAAGGCTAGGCTCATGAAGTTCCTTTGAATTTTAATTTAAGATTCATGAGGTTCATAGAGGACTAGGCTCATGAAGTTCCTTTGAATTTTGATTTAAGATTCATGAGGTTCATAGAGGACTAGGCTCATGAAGTTCCTTTGGATTTGGATTTAAGGTTCATGAGGTTCACAGAGGACTAGGCTCATGAAGTTCCATTGGATATGGATTTAAGGTTCATGAGGTTCCTACAATACTAGGCTAATGAAGCTCCTTTGGATTAAGATTAAAGGTTCATGAGGTTTCTAGAGGACTGGGATCATAAAGTCCCTTTATATTTGGATTAAAGGTTCATGAGTTTCCTAAAGTACTTGGCTCATGAAGTTCCATTGGATTTGGATTTAAGGTTCATGAGGTTCCAAGAGGACTAAGCTCATGAAGTTCTTTCGGATTTGGATTTAAGGTTCATAAGTTTCCTAGAGGACTAGGCTCATGAAGTTCCATCGAATTTGGATTAAATGTTCATGAGGTTCCTAGAGGACTAGGCTCATGAAGTTCCTTTATATTTAGATTAAATATTCATGAGGTTCCAAGAAGACTAGGCCCATGAAGTTCCATTGGATTTGAATTTAATGTTCATGAGTTTCCATGATAACTGGGCTCATGAAGTTCATTTGGATTTGGATTTAAGGTTCATGGGGTTCCTAGAGGATTAGGCTCATGAATTTCCTTTAGATTTGGATTTAAAATTCATGAGGTTCCTAGAGGACTAGGCTCATGAAGTTCATTTGGGTTAGGATTAAAGGGGTCATGAGGTTCCTAGAAGACTAGGCCCATGTAGTTCCTTCAGATTCGGATTAAAGGTTCATGAGGTTCCTAGAGGACTAGGCTCATGAAGTTCCTTTGGATTCGTATTTAAGGTTCATGAGTTTCCTAGAGGACTAGGCTCATAAAGTTCCATTGGATTTGAATTTAAGGTTCATGAGGTTCCTAGAGAACTAGGCTCATGAAGTTCCCTTGGCTTTTGATTTAAGGTTCATGATGTTCCTGGAGGACTAGGCTGATGAAGTTCCATTAGATTTGGATTTAAGGATCATGAGGTTCCTAAAATACTAGGCTCATGAAGTTCCTTTGGATTCGGATTAAAGGTTCATGAGGTTCCTATAGGACTAGGCTCATGAAGTTACATTGGATTTGAATTTAAGGTTCATGAGTTTCCAAGAGGACTAGGCTCATGATGTTCTAATGTTTGGATTTAAGGTTCATAAGGTTCCTATAGGACTATTATCATGAAGTTCCATTGGATTTGGATTTAAGGTTCATGAGTTTATTTGAAGACTAGGCTCATGAAATTCCTTTGGATTTGGATTTAAGATTCATGAGCTTCCTAGAGGACTAGGATCATGAAGTTCCTTTGGATTCA
This sequence comes from Orobanche coerulescens, assembly GCA_033398695.1. Classification (NCBI taxonomy): domain Eukaryota; kingdom Viridiplantae; phylum Streptophyta; class Magnoliopsida; order Lamiales; family Orobanchaceae; genus Orobanche; species Orobanche coerulescens. The sequence goes on along the minus strand of JAWKAU010000491.1, from coordinate 22,566 downwards.
TATTTAAGATTCATGAGTTTCCTAGAGGACTAGGCTCATGAAATTCCATTTGATTTAAATTTAAGGTTCATGAGGTTCCTAGAAGACTAGGCTCATGAAGTTCCTCTGTAATCGGATTAAAGGTTATGAGGTTCCAAGAGGACTAGGCTCAAGAAGTTCCATTGGATTTGGATTTAGGATTCATGATATTCCTAGAGGACTACGCTCATGAAGTTCATTTAGCTTTGGACTTAAGGTTCATGATGTTCCTGGAGGACTAGGCCCATGAATTCCCTTCGGATTTAGATTTAAGGTTCATGAGGTTCCAAGAAGACTAGGCTCATGAAGTTCCTTTGGATTCGGATTAAAGGTTCATGAGGTTCCAAGAGGACTAGGCTCATGAAGTTCCATTAGATTTGGATTTAAGGTTCATGAGATTCCTGGAAGACTAGGCTCATGAAGTTCCTTTGGGATTAAAGGTTCATGAGGTTCCTAGAGGACTAGGATCATGAAGCTCCTTTATATTCGGATTAAAGGTTCATGAGTTTCCTAAAGGACTAGGCTTATGAAGTTCCTCCATTGGATTTTAATTTAATGTTCCCGAGGTTCCTGGAGGACTAGGCTCATGAAGTTCCATTAGATTTGGATTTAAGGATCATGAGGTTCCTAGAATACTAGGCTCATGAAGTTCCTTTGGATTCGAATTAAAGGTTCAGGAGGTTCCTACAGGACTAGGCTCATGAAGTTCCTTTGGATTCGGATTAAAGCTTCATGAGGTTCCTAGAGGACTGGGATCATGAAGTCCCTTTATATTCGGATTAAAGGTTCATGAGTTTCTTAAAGGACTAGGTTCATGAAGTTCCTCCATTGGATTTGAATTTAAGGTTCCCGAGGTTCCTAGAGGACTAGTCTCATGAAGTTCCATTGGATTTGGATTTAAGGTTCATGAGGTTCCTATAAGGCTAGGCTCATGAAGTTCCTTTGAATTTTAATTTAAGATTCATGAGGTTCATAGAGGACTAGGCTCATGAAGTTCCTTTGAATTTTGATTTAAGATTCATGAGGTTCATAGAGGACTAGGCTCATGAAGTTCCTTTTGATTTGGATTTAAGGTTCATGAGGTTCACAGAGGACTAGGCTCATGAAGTTCCATTGGATATGGATTTAAGGTTCATGAGGTTCCTAGAATACTAGGCTAATGAAGCTCCTTTGGATTAAGATTAAAGGTTCATGAGGTTTCTAGAGGATCGGGATCATAAAGTCCCTTTATATTTGGATTAAAGGTTCATGAGTTTCCTAAAGGACTTGGCTCATGAAGTTCCATTGGATTTGGATTTAAGGTTCATGAGGTTCCAAGAGGACTAAGCTCATGAAGTTCTTTCGGATTTGGATTTAAGGTTCATAAGTTTCCTAGAGGACTAGGCTCATGAAGTTCCATCGAATTTGGATTAAAGGTTCATGAGGTTCCTAGAGGACTAGGCTCATGAAGTTCCTTTATATTTAGATTAAATATTCATGAGGTTCCAAGAAGACTAGGCCCATGAAGTTCCATTGGATTTTAATTTAATGTTCATGAGTTTCCATGATAACTGGGCTCATGAAGTTCATTTGGATTTGGATTTAAGGTTCATGGGGTTCCTAGAGGATTAGGCTCATGAATTTCCTTTAGATTTGGATTTAAAATTCATGAGGTTCCTAGAGGACTAGGCTCATGAAGTTCATTTGGGTTAGTATTAAAGGGGTCATGAGGTTCCTAGAAGACTAAGCCCATGTAGTTCCTTCAGATTCGGATTCATGGTTCATGAGGTTCCTAGAGGACTAGGCTCATGAAGTTCCTTTGGATTCGTATTTAAGGTTCATGAGTTTCCTAGAGGACTAGGCTGATAAAGTTCCATTGGATTTGGATTTAAGGTTCATGATGTTCCTGGAGGACTAGGCTGATGAAGTTCCATTAGATTTGGATTTAAGGATCATGAGGTTCCTAGAATACTAGGCTCATGAAGTTCCTTTGGATTCGGATTAAAGGTTCATGAGGTTCCTATAGGACTAGGCTCATGAAGTTACATTGGATTTGAATTTAAGGTTCATGAGTTTCCAAGAGGACTAGGCTCATGATGTTCTAATGTTTGGATTTAAGGTTCATAAGGTTCCTATAGGACTAGGATCATGAAGTTCCATTGGATTTCGATTTAAGGTTCATGAGTTTATTTGAAGACTAGGCTCATGAAATTCCTTTGTATTTGGATTTAAGATTCATGAGCTTCCTAGAGGACTAGGATCATGAAGTTCCTTTGGATTCATATTTAAGATTCATGAGTTTCCTAGAGGACTAGGCTCATGAAATTCCATTTGATTTAAATTTAAGGTTCATGAGGTTCCTAGAAGACTAGGCTCATGAAGTTCCTCTGTAATCGGATTAAAGGTTATGAGGTTCCAAGAGGACTAGGCTCAAGAAGTTCCATTGGATTTGGATTTAGGATTCATGATATTCCTAGAGGACTACGCTCATGAAGTTCATTTAGCTTTGGAATTAAGGTTCATGATGTTCCTGAAGGACTAGGCCCATGAATTCCCTTCGGATTTAGATTTAAGGTTCATGAGGTTCCAACAAGACTAGGCTCATGAAGTTCCTTTGGATTCGGATTAAAGGTTCATGAGGTTCCAAGAGGACTAGGCTCATGAAGTTCCATTAGATTTGGATTTAAGGTTCATGAGATTCCTAGAAGACTAGGCTCATGAAGTTTCTTTGGGATTAAAGGTTCATGAGGTTCCTAGAGGACTAGGATCATGAAGCTCCTTTATATTCGGATTAAAGGTTCATGAGTTTCCTACAGGACTAGGCTTATGAAGTTCCTCCATTCGATTTTAATTTAATGTTCCCGAGGTTCCTGGAGGACTAGGCTCATGAATTTCCATTAGATTTGAATTTAAGGTTTATGAGGTTCCTACAAGACTAGGCTCATGAAGTTCCTTTGGATTCGAATTAAAGGTTCATGAGGTTCCTAGAGACTAGGATCATGAAGTTCCTTTGGATTCGGATTAAAGGTTCATGAGGTTCCTAGAGGACTGGGATCATGAAGTCCCTTTATATTCGGATTAAAGGTTCATGAGTTTCCTAAAGGACTATGCTCATGAAGTTCCTCCATTGGATTTGAATTTAAGGTTCCCAAGGTTCCTATAGAACTAGGCTCATGAAGTTCTATTGGATTTTGATTTAAGGTTCATGAGGTTCCTAGAAGGCTAGGCTCATGAAGTTCCTTTGAATTTTCATTTAAGATTCATGAGGTTCAAAGAGGGCTAGGCTCATGAAGTTCCTTTGGATTTGGATTTAAGGTTCATGAGGTTCACAAAGGACAAGGCTCATGAAGTTCCATTGGATTTGGATTTAAGGTTCATGAGGTTCCTAGAGGACTAGGATCATGAAGTTCCATTAGATTTGAATTTAAGGTTCATGAGGTTCCTAGAAGACTAGGCTCATGAAGTTCTTTTGGATTCGGATTAAAAGTTCATGAGGTTCCAAGAGGACTAGGCTCATGAAGTTCCATTGGATTTGGATTTAAGGGTCATGAGATTCCTAGAAGACTATGCTCATGAAGTTCCTTTGGATTCGGATTAAAGGTTCATGAGGTTCCTAGAGGACTGGGATGATGAAGTCCCTTTATATTCGGATTAAAGGTTCATGAGTTTCTTAAAGGACTAGGTTCATGAGGTTCCTAGAAGATTAGGCCCATGTAGTTCCTTCAGATTCGGATTAAAGGTTCATGAGGTTCCTAGAGGACTAGGCTCATGATGTTTCTTTGGATTCGTATTTAAGGTTCATGAGTTTCCTAGAGGACTAGGCTCATAAAGTTCCATTGGATTTGAATTTAAGGTTCATGAGGTTCCTAGATGACTAGGATCATGAAGTTCCTTTGGCTTTTGATTTAAGGTTCATGATGTTCCTGGAGGACTAGGCTCATAAAGTTCCATTAGATTTGGATTTAAAGATCATGAGGTTCCTAGAATACTAGGCTCATGAAGTTCCTTTGGATTCAGATTAAAGGTTCATGAGGTTCCTACAGGACTAGGCTCATGAAGTTACATTGGATTTAAATTTAAGGTTCATGAGTTTCCAAGAGGACTAGGCTCATAAAGTTCTAATGTTTCGATTTAAGGTTCATGAGGTTCCTATAAGACTAGGATCATGAAGTTCCATTGGATTTGGATTTAAGGTTCATGAGTTTCTTTCAAGACTAGGCTCATGAAGTTCCTTTGGATTTGGATTTAAGATTCATGAGCTTCCTAGAGGACTAGGATCATGAAGTTCCTTTGGATTCGTATTTAAGATTCATGAGTTTCCTAGAGGACTAGGCTCATGAAATTCCATTGGATTTAAATTTAAGGTTCATGAGGTTCCTAGAAGACTAGGCTCATGAAGTTCCTCTCTAATCGGATTAAAGGTTATGAGGTTCCAAGAGGACTAGGCTCAAGAAGTTCCATTGGATTTGGATTTAGGGTTCATGATATTCCTAGAGGACTAGGCCCATGAATTCCCTTCGCATTTAGATTTAAGGTTCATGAGGTTCCTAGAAGACTAGGCTCATGAAGTTCTTTTGGATTCGGATTAAAGGTTCATGAGGTTCCAAGAGGACTAGGCTCATGAAGTTCCATTAAATTTGGATTTAAGGTTCATGAGATTCCTAGAAGACTAGGCTCATGAAGTTCCTTTGGATACGGATTAAAGGTTCATTAGGTTCCTAGAGGACTAGGATCATGAAGTTCCTTTATATTCGGATTAAAGGTTCATGAGTTTCCTAAAGGACTAGGCTTATGAAGTTCCTCCATTGGATTTTAATTTAAGGTTCCCGAGGTTCCTGGATGACTAGACTCATGAAGTTCCATTGGATTTGAATTTAAGGTTTATGAGGTTCCTAGAAGACTAGGCTCATGAAGTTCCTTTGGATTCGAATTAAAGGTTCATGAGGTTCCTAGAGACTAGGATCATGAAGTTCCTTTGGATTCAGATTAAAGGTTCATGAGGTTCCTAGAGGACTGGGATGATGAAGTCCCTTTATATACGGATTAAAGGTTCATGAGTTTCCTAAAGGACTAGGCTCATGAAGTTCCTCCATTGGATTTGAATTTAAGGTTCCCGAGGTTCCTAGAGAACTAGGCTCACGAAGTTCCATTGGATTTGGATTTAAGGTTTATGAGGTTCCTAGAAGGCTAGGCTCATGAAGTTCCTTTGAATTTTGATTAAGATTCATGAGATTCAAAGAGGACTAGGCTCATGAAGTTCCTTTGGATTTGGATTTAAGGTTCATGAGGTTCACAGAGGACAAGGCTCATGAAGTTCCATTGGATTTGGATTTAAGGTTCATGAGGTTCCTAGAGGACTAGGATCATGAAGTTCCTTTGGATTCGGATTAAAAGTTCATCAGGTTCCAAGAGGGCTAGGCTCATGAAGTTCCATTGGATTTCGATTTAACGTTCATGAGATTCCTAGAAGACTATGCCCATGAAGTTCCTTTGGATTCGGATTAAAGGTTCATGAGGTTCCTAGAGGACTGGGATCATGAAGTCCCTTTATATTCGGATTAAAGGTTCATGAGTTTCTTAAAAGACTAGGGTCATGAAGTTCCTCCATTGGATTTGAATTTAAGGTTCCCGAGGTTCCTAGAGGACTAGTCTCATGAAGTTCCATTGGATTTAGATTTAAGGTTCATGATGTTCCTAGAAGGCTAGGCTCATGAAGTTCCTTTGAATTTTGATTTAAGATTCATGAGATTCATAGAGGACTAGGCTCATGAAGTTCCTTTGGATTTGGATTTAAGGTTCATGAGGTTCACAAAGTACTAGGCTCATGAAGTTCCATTGGATATGGATTTAAGTTTCATGAGGTTCCTAGAAGACTAGGCTAATAAAGCTCCTTTGGATTAAGATTAAAGGTTCATGAGGTTTCTAGAGGACTGGGATCATAAAGTCCCTTTTATATTTGGATTAAAGGTTCATGAGTTTCTTAAAGGACTAGGCTCATGAAGTTCCATTGGATTTGGATTTAAGGTTCATGAGGTTCCAAGAGGACTAAGCTCATGAAGTTCTTTCGGATTTGGATTTAAGGTTCATAATTTTCCAAGAGGACTAAGCTCATGAAGTTCCATCGGATTTGGATTAAAGGTTCATGAGGTTCCTAGAGTACTAGGCTCATGAAGTTCCTTCATATTTAGATTAAATATTCGTGAGGTTCCTAGAAGACTAGGCCCATGAAGTTTCATTGGATATATATTTAAGGCTCATGAGGTTCCTACAAGACTAGGCTCATGAAGTTCCTCTGTAATCGGATTACAGGTTATGAGGGTCTAAGAGGACTAGGCTCAAGAAGTTCTATTGGATTTGGATTTAGGGTTCATGATATTTATAGAGGACTAGGCTCATGAAGTTCCATTGGATTCGGATTTAAGGTTCATGAGGTTCCAAGAGGACTAGGCTCATGAAGTTCCACTGTTTGGATTTAAGGTTCATGAGGTTCCTATAGGAATAGGCTCATGAGGTTCCTTCAGATTTGGATTAATGGTTCATGAGGTTCGTAGAGGACTAGGCTCATGAAGTTCCATTAGATTTGAATTTAAGGTTCATGAGGTTCCTAGAAGACTAGGCTCACGAAGTTCCTTTGGATTCGGATTAAAAGTTCATGAGGTTCCAAGAGGACTAGGCTCATGAAGTTTCATTGGATTTGGATTTAAGGTTCATGAGATTCCTAGAAGACTATGCTCATGAAGTTCCTTTGGATTTGGATTAAAGGTTCATGAGGTTCCTAGAGGACTGGGATCATGAAGTCCCTTTATATCTGGATTAAAGGTTCATGAGTTTCTTAAAGGACTAGGCTCATGAAGTTCCTCCATTGGATTTGAATTTAAGGTTCCCGAGGTTCCTAGAGGACTAGTCTCATGAAGTTCCATTGGATTTGGATTTAAGGTTCATGAGGTTCCTAGAAGGCTAGGCTCATGAAGTTCCTTTGAATTTTAATTTAAGATTCATGAGGTTCATAGAAGACTTGGCTCATGAAGTTCCTTTGAATTTTGATTTAAGATTCATGAGGTTCATAGAGGACTAGGCTCATGAAGTTCCTTTGGATTTGGATTTAAGGTTCATGAGGTTCACAGAGGACTAGGCTCATGAAGTTCCATTGGATATGGATTTAAGGTTCATGAGGTTCCTAGAAGACTAGGCTAATGAAGCTCCTTTGGATTAAGATTAAAGGTTCATGAGGTTTCTAGAGGACTGGGATCATAAAGTCCCTTTATATTTGGATTAAAGGTTCATGAGTTTGCTAAAGGACTTGGCTCATGAAGTTCCATTGGATTTGGATTTAAGGTTCATGAGGTTCCAAGAGGACTAAGCTCATGAAGTTCTTTCGGATTTGGATTTAATGTTCATAAGTTTCCTAGAGGACTAGGCTCATGAAGTTCCATCGAATTTGGATTAAAGGTTCATGAGGTTCCTAGAGGACTAGGCTCATGAAGTTCCTTCATATTTAGATTAAATATTCATGAGGTTCCTAGAAGACTAGGCCCATGAAGTTCCATTGGATTTGAATTTACTGTTCATGAGTTTCCATGATAATTGGGCTCATGAAGTTCATTTGAATTTAGATTTAAGTTTCATGGGGTTCCTAGAGGATTAGGCTCATTAATTTCCTTTGTATTTGGATTTAAAATTCATGAGGTTCCTAGAGGACTAGGCTCATGAAGTTCCTTTGGGTTAGGATTAAAGGTTCATGAGGTTCCTAGAAGACTAGGCCCATGTAGTTCCTTCAGATTCGGATTAAAGGTTCATGAGGTTCCTAGAGGACTAGGCTCATGAAGTTCCTTTGGATTCGTATTTAAGGTTCATGAGTTTCCTAGAGGACTAGGCTCATAAAGTTCCATTGGATTTGAATTTAAGGTTCATGAGGTTCCTAGATCACTAGGATCATGAAGTTCCTTTGGCTTTTGATTTAAGGTTCATGATGTTCCTGGAGGACTAGGCTGATGAAGTTCCATTAGATTTGGATTTAAGGATCATGAGGTTCCTAGAATACTAGGCTCATGAAGTTCCTTTGGATTCGGATTAAAGGTTCATGAGGTTCCTACAGGACTAGGCTCGTGAAGTTACATTGGATTTGAATTTAAGGTTCATGAGTTTCCAAGAGGACTAGGCTCATGAAGTTCTAATGTTTGGATTTAAGGTTCATGAGGTTTCTATAGGACTAGGATCATGAAGTTCCATTAGATTTGGATTTAAGGTTCATGAGTTTCTTTCAAGATTAGGCTCATGAAGTTCCTTTGGATTTGGATTTAAGATTATTGAGCTTCCTAGAGGACTAGGATCATGAAGTTCCTTTCGATTCGTATTTAAGATTCATGAGTTTCCTAGAGGACTAGGCTCATGAAATTCCAGTGGATTTAAATTTAAGGTTCATGAGGTTCCTAGAAGACTAGGCTCATGAAGTTCCTCTGTAATCGGATTAAAGGTTATGAGGTTCCAAGAGGACTAGGCTCAAGAAGTTCCATTGGATTTGGATTTAGGGTTCATGATATTCCTAGAGGACTAGGCTCATGAAGTTCCTTTAGCATTGGACTTAAGGTTCATGATGTTCCTAGAGGACTAGGCCCATGAATTCCCTTCGGATTTAGATTTAAGGTTCATGAGGTTCCTAGAAGACTAGGCTCAAGAAGTTCATTTGGATTCGGATTAAAGGTTCATGATGTTCCAAGAGGACTAGGCTCATGAAGTTCCATTAGATTTGGATTTAAGGTTCATGAGATTCCTAGAAGACTAGGCTCATGAAGTTCCTTTGGATATGGATTACAGGTTCATGAGGTTCCTAGAGAACTATGATCATGAAGTTCCTTTATATTCGGATTAAAGGTTCATGAGTTTCCTAAAGGACTAGGCTTATAAAGTTCCTCCATTGGATTTTAATTTAAGGTTCCCGAGGTTCCTGGAGGACTAGGCTTATGAAGTTCCATTGGATTTGAATTTAAGGTTTATGAGGTTCCTAGAAGACTAGGCTCATGAAGTTCCTTTGGATTCGAATTAAAGGTTCATGAGGTTCCTATAGACTAGGATCATGAGGTTCCTTTGGATTCGGATTAAAGTTTCATGAGGTTCCTAGAGGACTGGGATGATGAAGTCCCTTTATATTCGGATTAAAGGTTCATGAGTTTCCTAAAGGACTAGGCTCATGAAGTTCCTCTATTGGATTTGAATTTAAGGTTCCCGAGGTTCCTAGAGAACTAGGCTCATGAAGTTCCTTTGAATTTTGATTAAGATTCATGAGATTCAAAGAGGACTAGGCTCATGAAGTTCCTTTGGATTTGGATTTAAGGTTCATGAGGTTCATAGAGGACAAGGATCATGAAGTTCCATTGGATTTGGATTTAAGGTTCATGAGGTTCCTAGAGGACTAGGATCATGAAGTTCCATTAGATTTGAATTTAAGGTTCATGAGGTTCCTAGAAAACTAGGCTCATGAAGTTCCTTTGGATTCGGATTAAAAGTTCATCAGGTTCCAAGAGGACTAGGATCATGAAGTTCCATTGGATTTCGATTTAAGTTTCATGAGATTCCTAGAAGACTATGCTCATGAAGTTCCTTTGGATTCGGATTAAAGGTTCATGAGGTTCCTAGAGGACTGGGATCATGAAGTCCCTTTATATTCGGATTAAAGGTTCATGAGTTTCTTAAAGGACTAGGGTCATGAAGTTCCTCCATTGGATTTGAATTTAAGGTTCCCGAGGTTCCTACAGGACTAGTCTCATGAAGTTCCATTGGATTTCGATTTAAGGTTCATGATGTTCCTTGAAGGCTAGGCTCATGAAGTTCCTTTTGAATTTTAATTTAAGATTCATGAGGTTCATAGAGGACTAGGCTCATGAAGTTCCTTTGAATTTTTTTTTAAGATTCATGAGGTTCATAGAGGACTAGGCTCATGAAGTTCCTTTGGATTTGGATTTAAGGTTCATGAGGTTCACAGAGTACTAGGCTCATGAAGTTCCATTGGATATGGATATAAGGTTCATGAGGTTCCTAGAAGACTAGGCTAATAAAGCTCCTTTGGATTAAGATTAAAGGTTCATGAGGTTTCTAGAGGACTGGGATTATAAAGTCCCATTATATTTGGATTAAAGGACTAGGCTCATGAAGTTCCATTGGATTTGGATTTAATGTTCATGAGGTTCCAAGAGGACTAAGCTCATGAAGTTCTTTCGGATTTAGATTTAAGGTTCATAATTTTCATAGAGGACTAGGCTCATAAAGTTCCATTGGATTCGGATTTAAGGTTCATGAAGTTCCAAGAGGACTAGGCTCATGAAGTTCTAATGTTTGAATTTAAGGTTCATGAGGTTCCTATATGAATAGGCTCATGAAGTTCCTTTAGATTTGGATTAAAGGTTCATGAGGTTCGTAGAGGACTAGGCTCATGAAGTTCCATTAGATTTGAATTTAAGGTTCATGAGGTTCCTAGAAGACTAGGCTCATGAAGTTCCTTTGGATTCGGATTAAAAGTTCATGAGGTTCCAAGAGGACTAGGCTCATGAAGTTTCATTGGATTTGGATTTAAGGTTCATGAGATTCCTAGAAGACTATGCTCATGAAGTTCCTTTGGATTCGGATTAAAGGTTCATGGGGTTCCTAGAGGACTGGGATCATAAAGTCCCTTTATATTCGGATTAAAGGTTCATGAGTTTCTTAAAGGACTAGTCTCATGAAGTTCCTCCATTGGATTTGAATTTAAGGTTCCTGAGGTTCCTAGAGGACTAGTCTCATGAAGTTCCATTGGATTTGGATTTAAGGTTCATGAGGTTCCTAGAAGGCTAGGCTCATGAAGTTCCTTTGAATTTTAATTTAAGATTCATGAGGTTCATAGAGGACTAGGCTCATGAAGTTCCTTTGAATTTTGATTTAAGATTCATGAGATTCCTAGAACACTAGGCTCATGAAGTTCCTTTGGATTCAGATTAAAGGTTCATGAGGTTCCTAGAGGACTAGGATCATGAAGTCCCTTTATATTCAGATTAAAGGTTCATGAGTTTCCTAAAGGACTAGGCTCATGAATTTCCTCCATTGGATTTGGATTTAAGGTTCATGAATTTCGTAGCAGGCTAGGCTCGTGAAGTTCCTTTGAATTTTGATTTAAGATTCATGAGGTTCATAGAGGACTAGGCTCATGAAGTTCCTTTGGATTTGAATTTAAGATTCATGAGGTTCATAGAGGACTAGGCTCATGAAGTTCCATTGGATTTGGATATAAGGTTCATGAGGTTCCTAGAGGACTAGGCTCATGAAGTTCCATTAGATTTGAATTTAAGGTTCATGAGGTTCCTAGAAGACTAGGCTCATGAAGTTCCTTTGGATTCGGATTAAAGATTCATGAGGTTCCAAGAGGACTAGGCTCATAAAGTTGCATTAGATTTGGATTTAGGTTCATGAGATTCCGAGAAGACTAGGCTCATGATGTTCCTTTGGATTCAAATTATAGGTTCATGAGGTTCTTAGAGGACTAGGATCATGAAGTCCCTTTATATTTGGATTAAAGGTTCATTAGTTTCCTAAAGGACTAGGCTCATGAAGTTCCTCCATTGGATTGGAATTTTAGGTTCCCGAGGTTCCTAGTGGACTAGGCTCATGAAGTTCCAATGTTTGGATTTAAGGTTCATGAGGTTCCTATAGGAATAGGCTCATGAAGTTCCTTCAGATTTGGATTAAAGGTTCATGAGGTTCGTAGAGGACTAGGCTCATGAAGTTACATTAGATTTGAATTTAAGGTTCATGAGGTTCCTAGAAGACTAGGCTCATGAAGTTCATTTGGATTCGGATTAAAAGTTCATGAGGTTCCAAGAGGATTAGGCTCATGAAGTTTCATTGGATTTGGATTTAAGGTTCATGAGATTCCTAGAAGACTATGCTCATGAAGTTCCTTTGGATTCGGATTAAAGGTTCATGAGGTTCCTAGAGGACTGGGATCATGAAGTCCCTTTATATTCGGATTAAAGGTTCATGAGTTTCTTAAAGGACTAGGCTCATGAAGTTCCTCTATTGGATTTGGATTTAAGGTTCATGAGGTTCCTAGAAGACTAGGCTCATGAAGTTCCTTTGAATTTTGATTTAAGATTCATGAGGTTCAAAGAGGACTAGGCTCATGAAGTTCCTTTGGATTTGGATTTAAGGTTCATGAGGTTCAGAGAGGACTAGGCTCATGAAGTTCCATTGGATTTAAATTTAAGGTTCATGAGTTTCCTAGAGGACTAGGCTCATAAAGTTCCATTAGATTTAAATTTAAGGTTCATGAGGTTCCTAGAAGACTAGGCTCATGAAGTTCCTCTGTAATCGGAATAAAGGTTATGAGGTTCTAAGAGGACTAGGCTCAAGAAGTTCCATTGGATTTGGATTCAGGGTTCATGATATTCCTAGAGGACTAGGCTCATGAAGTTCCATTGGATTCGGATTTAAGGTTCATGAAGTTCCAAGAGGACTAGGCTCATGAAGTTCTAATGTTTGGATTTAAGGTTCATGAGGTTCCTATAGGAATAGGCTCATGAAGTTCCTTTAGATTTGGATTAAAGGTTCATGAGGTTCGTAGAGGACTAGGCTTATGAAGTTCCATTAGATTTGAATTTAAGGTTCATGAGGTTCCTAGAAGACTAGGCTCATGAAGTTTCTTTGGATTCGGATTAAAAGTTCATGAGGTTCCAAGAGGACTAGGCTCATGAAGTTTCATTAGATTTGGATTTAAGGTTCATGAGATTCCTAGAAGACTATGCTCATGAAGTTCCTTTGGATTCGGATTAAAGGTTCATGAGGTTCCTAGAGGACTGGGATCATGAAGTCCCTTTATATTCGGATTAAAGGTTCATGAGTTTCTTAAAGGACTAGGATCATGAAGTTCCTCCATTGGATTTGAATTTAAGGTTCCTGAGGTTCCTAGAGGACTAGTCTCATGAAGTTCCATTGGATTTGGATTTAAGGTTCATGAGGTTCCTCGAAGGCTAGGCTCATGAAGTTCCTTTGAATTTTAATTTAAGATTCATAAGGTTCATAGAGGACTAGGCTCATGAAGTTCCTTTGAATTTTGATTTAAGATTCATGAGATTCCTAGAACACTAGGCTCATGAAGTTCCTTTGGATTCAGATTAAAGATTCATGAGGTTCCTAGAGGACTAGGATCATGAAGTCCCTTTATATTCAGATTAAAGGTTCATGAGTTTCCTAAAGGACTAGGCTCATGAATTTCCTCCATTAGATTTGGATTTAAGGTTCATGAAGTTCCTAGAAGGCTAGGCTCATGAAGTTCCTTTGAATTTTGATTTAAGATTCATGAGGTTCATAGAGGACTAGGCTCATGAAGTTCCTTTGGATTTGAATTTAAGGTTCATGAGGTTCATAGAAGACTAGGCTCATGAAGTTCCATTGGATTTAGATATAAGGTTCATGAGGTTCCTAGAGGACTAGGCTCATGAAGTTCCATTAGATTTGAATTTAAGGTTCACGAGGTTCCTAGAAGACTAGGCTCATGAAGTTCCTTTGGATTCAGATTAAAGATTCATGAGGTTCCAAGAGGACTAGGCTCATTTAAGGTTCATGAGATTCCGAGAAGACTAGGCTCATGATGTTCCTTTGGATTCAGATTAAAGGTTCATGAGGTTCCTAGAGGACTAGGATCATGAAGTCCCTTTATATTTGGATTAAAGGTTCATTAGTTTCCTAAAGGACTAGGCTCATGAAGTTCCTCCATTGGATTGGAATTTTAGGTTCCCGAGGTTCCTAGAGGACTAGCCTCATGAAGTTCCAATGTTTGGATTTAAGGTTCATGAGGTTCCTATAGGAATAGGATCATGAAGTTCCTTCAAATTTGGATTAAAGGTTCATGAGGTTCGTAGAGGACTAGGCTCATGAAGTTCCATTAGATTTGAATTTAAGGTTCATGAGGTTCCTAGAAGACTAGGCTCATGAAGTTCATTTGGATTCGGATTAAAAGTTCATGAGGTTCCAAGAGGACTAGGCTCATGAAGTTTCATTGGATTTGGATTTAAGGTTCATGAGATTCCTAGAAGACTATGCTCATGAAGTTCCTTTGGATTCGGATTAAAGGTTCATGAGGTTCCTAGAGGACTGGAATCATGAAGTCCCATTATATTCAGATTAAAGGTTCATGAGTTTCTTAAAGGACTAGGCTCATGAAGTTCCTCTATTGGATTTGGAATTAAGGTTCATGAGGTTCCTAGAAGGCTAGGCTCATGAAGTTCCTTTGAATTTTGATTTAAGATTCATGAGGTTCATAGAGGACTAGGCTCATGAAGTTCCTTTGGATTTGGATTTAAGGTTCATGAGGTTCATAGAGGACTAGGCTCATGAAGTTCCATTGGATTTGGATATAAGGTTAATGAGGTTCCTAGAGGACTAGGCTCATGAAGTTCCATTAGATTTGAATTTAAGGTTCATGAGGTTCCTAGAAGACTAGGCTCATGAAGTTCCTTTGAATTTTGATTTAAGATTCATGTGGTTCACAGAGGACTAGGCTCATGAAGTTCCTTTGGATTTGGATTTAAGGTTCATGAGGTTCATAGAGGACTAGGCTCATGAAGTTCCATTGGATTTGGATATAAGGTTCATCAGGTTCCTAGAGGACTAGGCTCATGAAGTTCCATTAGATTTGAATTTAAGGTTCATGAGGTTCCTAGAAGACTAGGCTCATGAAGTTCCTTTGGATTCGGATTAAAGATTCATGAGGTTCCAAGAGGACTAGGCTCATAAAGTTGCATTGGATTTGGATTTAAGGTTCATGAGATTCCGAGAAGACTAGGCTCATGATGTTCCTTTGGATTCAGATTAAAGGTTCATGAGGTTCCTAGAGGACTAGGATCATGAAGTCCCTTTATATTTGTATTAAAGGTTCATGAGTTTCCTAAAGGACTAGGCTCATGAAGTTCCTCCATTGGATTGGAATTTTAGGTTCCCGAGGTTCCTAGAGCACTAGGCTCATGAAGTTCCAATGTTTGGATTTAAGGTTCATGAGGTTCCTATAGGAATAGGCTCATGAAGTTCCTTCAGATTTGGATTAAAGGTTCATGAGGTTCGTAGAGGACTAGGCTCATGAAGTTCCATTAGATTTGAATTTAAGGTTCATGAGGTTCCTAGAAGACTAGGCTCATGAAGTTCCTTTGGATTCGGATTAAAAGTTCATGAGGTTCCAAGAGGACTAGGCTCATGAAGTTTCATTGGATTTGGATTTAAGGTTCATGAGATTCCTAGAAGACTATTCTCATGAAGTTCCTTTGGATTTGGATTTAAGGTTCATGAGGTTCCTAGAGGACTGGGATCATGAAGTCCCTTTATATTCGGATTAAAGGTTCATGAGTTTCTTAAAGGACTAGGCTCATGAAGTTCCTCCATTGGATTTGGATTTAAGGTTCATGAGGTTTCTAGAAGGCTAGGCTCATGAAGTTCCTTTGAATTTTGATTTAAGATTCATGAGGTTCATAGAGGACTAGGCTCATGAAGTTCCTTTGGATTTGGATTTAAGGTTCATGAGGTTCATAGAGGACTAGGCTCATGAAGTTCCATTGGATTTGGATATAAGGTTCATGAGGTCCTAGAGGACTAGAATCATGAAGTCCCTTTATATTTGGATTAAAGGTTCATGAGTTTCCTAAAGGACTAGGCTCATGAAGTTCCTCCATTGGATTGGAATTTTAGGTTCCCGAGGTTCCTAGAGGACTAGGCTCATGAAGTTCCATTGGATTTGGATTTAAGGTTCATGACGCTCCTAGAAGGCTAGGCTCATGAATTTCTTTTGAATTTTGATTTAAGATTCATGAGGTTCATAGAGGACTAGGCTCATGAAGTTCCTTTGGATTTGGATTTAATGTTCATGAGGTTCACATAGGACTCGGCTCATGAAGTTCCATTGGATTTGGATTTAAGGTTCATGAGGTTCCTAAAAGACTAGGCTCATGAATTTCCTTTGGATTCAGATTAAAGGTTCATGATGTTTTTAGAGGACTGGGATCATTAAGTCCCTTTATATTTGGATTAAATGTTCATGAGTTTCCTAAAGGACTAGGCTCATGAAGTTCCATTGGATTTGGATTTAAGGTTCATGAGGTTCCAATAGGACTTAGCTCATGAAGTTCCTTCGGATTTGGAATTAAGGTTCATAAGTTTCCTAGAGGACTAGGCTCATGAAGTTCCTTCGGATTTAGATTAAAGGTCCATGAGGTTCCTAAAGGACTACGCTCATGAACTTCCTTCATATTTGGATTAAATGTTCATGAGGTTCCTAGTAGACTAGGCTCATGAAGTTCTATTGGATTTGAATTTAGTGTTCATGAGTTTCCGTGATAACTAGGCTCATGAAGTTCATTTGGATTTGGATTTAAGGTTCATCGGGTTCCTATAGGATTAGGCTCATGAATTTCCTTTGGATTTGGATTTAAAGTTCATGAGGTTCCTAGAGGACTAGTCTCATGAAGTTCCTTTTGTTAGGAATACTTGTTAGATTTTGATGATGTCATTAATATATATTCAAATGTTTATTACTTGGCAAAATGTAAGGAAGAACCAAATGAGTGTCTTCCATAGGCCAAATTATATTAAGTGTAAAACTTGGCAAAATGTAAAGAAGAACCAAATGAGTATCTTCTATAGGCCAAAAATAAGTTAGGCTAAAAATCGGCTAAGTACTAAAGAACAGCTAAGTTCATCAGAGAGGTACAGCAGAGTCATATCAGAGAAGGTCTGGTCAACAAATATTATCAGAGATGTTTGACCAGACTGCAGTCAAGTAGCCTCAGACAGGTCAGTTGATCAGGCGAGTTCCAAACAGTGAACATCAGAGAGGTCCAGAACTGCAGAGAAGTTAACCTTACATCAGCCTACTCGAGATTAGCCAAGTACTCCAAGTCCACGTCAGCATGCGTTGAAAAGTCAAGTATTACGGAAAGACACATGCAACGTGAAGAGACAAATTAGAGAGATTCCCGCAAAGTATATGAATTAAATAATTCATCCAGACCCACCTTGAAGACTTTAATCTTATTATATTCAAAAGATTCGGCGCCTCACATGCAAAGTCTTCACAACGGTCGAAAGATTGATTAAATTATGGGAATCCAGCCTTGCAACGTTCAGAAAAGAATAAAAAAAGAAGTCTCCCTCCAACGGACTGATTTGTTACAAATTTGCAATGGCTATGAAGAAATGCTCAAGGATCAACACCTATATATATCCGAAGATTTGAAGTTGAGCAACTACTGGTGCGAACATACTTTCAAGCGATCAAAGCATTCAAGCAATCTAAAACGAAATACAGCATTGTGAAAAGAGCAGTTCTAAAAAGTTCATACTTGAAGAAGCTCTTAGTTGGATAAGACAAAAACTCGTGTCTTAAATCCAGAGTTCGGGGTACTTCACTGGTTGAAGTTTGAGACTGT
Source organism: Orobanche coerulescens (assembly GCA_033398695.1). Classification (NCBI taxonomy): domain Eukaryota; kingdom Viridiplantae; phylum Streptophyta; class Magnoliopsida; order Lamiales; family Orobanchaceae; genus Orobanche; species Orobanche coerulescens. The sequence continues at coordinate 5,134 of JAWKAU010000491.1, read as the reverse complement.
AAAGGCATCCAAGGATCGACGATCAAGAGGTGCAAGGCAGACAAATGTGTTACAATGGCACGGATTTCCACTGGTTGGAAGCTGTTGTAGTTTGGTTGAATCACTGTAATATTTATCACTGGTTAAAAATTATAGTGAATTCATCTCCAACTGGTTTGGAGAAAAGTGGATTAGTAGAGAATTACCCCACCTCTGAGAGCACTATAATTGCCTGCGTACTTTACTGTTTTATAGCATCATACTTTAACTGCTGCATTCATTGTTAAGTGTTTCATTAGTTGTTTTGTATTCATCATCAGGTGACTTCTGCACGTATTAAGAACAAACGACTCCAAGTCATTTGTTTATCTATCAGCTGAAGAAACTTACTATTTGAGAAAAAGAGTTTAAGAGTTTCAATAAGTCTATTCACTCCCCCCCCCTCTAGACTTATTCCTCGACGACTTGTGACCTACAAGTGGTATCGGAGAGGTTGGTTCATTTGTTTCACGAAGCAGATCTATATCAGAGATATATCTTTAATCTCATTTTATAATGGAACACATTCATTCTAGACTACCTGTGTTTTCAGTTGACGAGTATGATCTTTGGAAGATAAGTATGCAGGCACACTTATCTTCAATCCATGATGACATGTGGTGCATCATAGAGGACGGTCCATTCATCTTCGAGAAGGACAACACAGCAGAGGGGATCGCAGCAGGGAAGCCAGAGAAGATCCCAAAGAAGAGGACAGAGCTGACTCCCGAAGAACGAAAGCTGGCCAATCTTGATAACCGGTCCAGAGATGTGCTATATCAAACTCTTGACAAATCCACCATGGTCAAGATCAAAAATTGCAAGAATGCCAAGGAAATCTGGGACACATTAGCCCTAATGTGTGAAGTAACGGAGCTGATCAAAGAAAACAAGTTGTCAATTGCTATTCAAAAATTTGACAACTTCAAAATGAAGAATGGCGAATCCATAGACCAAGTGGACACAAGGTTCACTGAGATTATCAATAAGATCAACTCCCTAGGCAAATCTTATGGCAACAGGGAGATGGCACTGAAGGTTCTAAGATCTCTCAATCCTGAATGGAGTATGAAGGCAGTGGCCATGAGAGAATCCAAGGACCTCAATAAGATAAAGATACAAGAGCTGTTCTCTGATCTGAAGGCTTATGAGTTCGAGCTTCCAAGTACATCCTCAATTGAGCCTGTAGAGAAGGGAATAGCCTTTGCAGGCAACTCCCCCGCCAAGAGCTTATCTGATGTAAAGCCTCCAAATCCTTTATATTTTGAGGAAGAAATGGCGTTCATAATGCAAAGGTTCAGCAACTTCCGGAAAAACTACTCCAAATACAAGAAAAATTATAAGGAGAATCCCAGAAGGAACCAGAAAGCCGGAAGCTGGATGGTGGAGTGCTACAATTGTCACAAGACAGGACACATCCAAATCAACTGTCCTGATCATAAGAAGGACGAGAGCAAGAAGGAGATGGGCAGAAAAGAAGACAGGAGGAAGGCACTCATCGGAGAAGATCAAGAGCATGTAGAATCAAGCAGTGGATTCTTCTCAGATGATGATGAAGAGTATGACTGTCTAATGGCCAACCTAGCTGATGAAGAGGTAACATCGAAACCCTATTATTCAAATAATAGTTCAGTCATGTCACAAGATAGGGATCTGCACGAATCTGTAAATCAGCTATTTAAAGATTTTGAAACACTAAAATCTGCACACCTATCTGTATCAGCAAAGAAGACTCAGCTGCAAGATGAGAATAGGCAGTTGAAAAATGATTTTGAAAAACTCAGCCTAGAACTGAATACAGTTGAGATAACTATAGCTAACTTGCAAAACCAGGCAGATGTCAATACAGCTGAGATAAATCGACTAACTGTTTTACTTAAAGAAAAATCAGCTGCACTTGCTCATGTCAAAGCCGAATTTACTAAGCTGACTCAGGCAAATAAGACTCAGGCGCAAGAAATAACCTCCCTGAAGGCGTCTTCAACTCTGGAAGGATTGTGTACTAATAAAAGGCCACTATATTCCAGATCAGGCCTTGGATATGATCCTCACACTCCCTCTAGTTCCAAAACCACTTTCGTCAAGGGAGAAACAATTGTCTCGACTGCTGAGCCTACATACAAATCGATATTTAAAAATAGGCAACAACCAAGTCACAAGTCTAGGCTGCAGCCAGGGTACACAAGGCAGCCACTTAGAAAAGTGACTAGGCAATGGCCCAGGCAGAAGCAGCAGCCTAGACAACATGCCCACTATTATCAACAACTCCCTAAAAACAGATTTCAAAATGGGAGGGGCAGATGGAAACCTCAAGGTTATCCTAATTTCCAAAATGAACAAGTGTGGAGACCTCAAAGATTTAATAAATGGTCTCAGCCAAGGTTTAGAAATGGCCCACACTATCAATATTTTGAGGAATATCCGGTGTACAATCCCAACAGGAGATTTAGACCTCGACCTTACACACCTTATAAGGGTAATAATAATAACAATTTTCACAATCCAAGGAGAAATCAATTCTCCAGGAAACCAGCTAACCCTAGAGGACCCACACAGATTTGGGTACCTAAATATCTGCTTGTTTGATTGCAGAAAAGGTGGAAGGACTACAACCACATCTCCACAAATTCAAACTTTGGAGGTGAAGAATGGTTTGTAGATTCTGTATGCTCAAGGCACATGACCGGGAACAAGAAGATGCTGTCCAAATACACCAAAGAAAAGGGTCCAGATGTAACCTTTGGAGATAGTTCCAGAGGACAAACAAAGGGCTTCGGAGAGCTGCACCGAGGAAATATTGTGATATCCAAAGTTCACTATGTCAAAGGGCTCAAGTATAACCTCCTGAGCATAAGCCAGTTTTGCGATGAGAAGAATCTAGTAGTCTTCACCATCTACAAATGCATGGTGATATATATATCCTATCTTGTGAGGTGAAGCTACAAGGATTCAGAAGGAGAGATGTCTACATGATAGATTGGAACACATGAACACCTAACTCATGTTTTCTATCCAAGACAGTAGCTGAGAATGGATGGCTGTGGCACAAAAGATTATGTCACCTGAACTTCAAAGACATCAACAAGATTAGTTCTCAGAAGCTGGTCAGAGGACTTCCAGATGAAGCATTCAAGAAGGAAGCGCTTTGTGATGTGTGTCAGAAAGGAAAGCAGACGAGAGCATCATTCAAGCCAGTCCAGCCTACAACCCTCACAACAAGGATCTTAGATCTACTCCATATAGATCTATTTGGTCCCATCAAGCCAAGGACTCTAAGCGGCCGAAAGCATGCACTTGTTGTAGTAGATGATTATTCAAGGTACACTTGGATTATCTTCCTGTATAAGAAGAGTGAAACCTTGACCAAGCTACTTGAGCTGCTGAGAAGGATCCAGAATGAGAAATCCCTATCCATCATCAAGATCAGATCAGATAGAGGAGGAGAATTTCTCAACAAGGCGATCACTGATTACAGCGATCAGAATGGGATCCAGCATGAGCTCTCTGCAGCTAGGACTCCACAGCAGAATGGCGTTGCTGAAAGAAGAAACCGAACCCTAAAGGAAGCAGCCAGGTCCATGATTGCAGAAGCAGACCTGCCCAAGAGGTTATGGGCTAAAGCTGTCAACACAGCTTGCCATACTCAGAACAGGAGTATGATAGTAGGGAGACATGGCAAAACTCCCTATGAGGTTTGGAATAATAGAACTCCTACTGTTGCTTACTTTCATGTTTTTGGTTGTATGTGTTTCATCCACAACAACGGTAAAACATAACTAAATGCCTTTGATGCTAAAACTGATGATGGTCTCTTTATGGGATACTCACAAAGAAGCAAGGCATATAGAGTTTTTAATAAAAGAACCTTAGTTGTGGAGGAAACACCCCATGTTGTATTTGATGAATCTACTGTTGAGTATAGGAAGCAAGTTGAGCTAGTTGAGAATAAGCTCAAAACAGCAACCCTTGAAGAAGTCATTGTACATGACACTGGAATGGTGGACTCACCTGCAGACCAGCCTGAAGATCCAACTGTAGCTTCTGAAGACCCAACTGCAGATCAGACAGGATCACCAAACCTATCTGATCCAGTTGCTGCTGATGAAGACCCAGCTGTAGCTGATAAAGACTCATCTGCAGATCAGACCCAACCTGAAGATGACAAGACGGTAGCTGATCCAGCTGCAGACCAAGGAGACCAGAACCCAGCTGATGCAGAAATCCACCAGAGCAATTCAACAGGGGGGACAGACCCAGAAGAAGACGATATCCCCAAGTGGCTCAAAGACCACCCAATCCAGCAAATTATCGGGAAACTGACTGATGGAGTTAAGACAAGACAGTCAACTCTACCCGCAAGAATGGCTATGTTCTCATGCTTCATGTTACAGATAGAACCCAAGACAACAGAGCAAGCCTTGGAAGATTATTCTTGGAGAAATGCCATGCAAGAGGAACTGGAGCAGATGGAAAGGAACAAAGTTTGGGAACTAACAGACAAACCAGATCACAAGAAGGTTATTGGCACCAAATGGGTGTACAAAAACAAGAGTGATGAAGACTGAGCTGTTGTTAGGAATAAAGCCAGACTTGTTGCAAAAGGTTATGCACAGTGTGAAGGAATAGATTTTGATGAAACCTATGCACCTGTTGCAAGATTAGAGGGCATCAGACTATTCCTCGCATATGCTGCATTCAAAGATTTTGAAGTCTATCAGATGGATGTAAAGAGTGCTTTTCTAAATGACATCCTAGAAGAAGAAGTCTATGTAGAGCAACCCCCAGGTTTTGTCAAAGGAGACAAAGTCTACAAGCTGTTGAAGGCTCTCTATGGACTTAAGCAAACACCAAGAGCATGGTATGAAACACTGTTTGTGTTTCTTTAGAAGAATGGTTTTTGCAAAGGAAAGGTGGACAAGACCCTATTCAGAGTGGAGCACGAAGGCCACATATTGATAGTCCAGATATATGTGGATGACATCATATTTGACTCAACCAATCCAGAGCTGTGTGAGAGATTCTCTAACCTCATGCAAGGAGAGTTTGAGATGAGTATGATGGGAAAGCTTGACTTCTTTCTCGGATTACAAGTTAAGCAGATGGAAAATGGAATTCT